>JAJEJO010005165.1:823107-862457 GCA_020662805.1 Glaucomys volans | reverse complement strand
GCATGAATGCACAAATGGAGTACAGCTATTGTTTCACTGGTTGTACACAAAGTAGAGTCACACCATCTGTGCATTCATGCATGTACACAGGGCAATGGTATCTGTCACACATTCTGTTATTAATTTTACCCCCCACCCGCCCCCACCCCTCCCTTCCCTCTATGCTAGCTATCTTTCCTCCATTCTTGCCATCTTTCCCCCCACATTATGCATCATCATTCATTTATCAGAGAGACCATTCGGCTTTTGGATTTTTGGGATTGGCTGATCTCACTTAGCATAACAGTTTCCAACATCATCCATTTACCTACAAATACCATAATTTTATTCTTCTTTATGGCTGAGTAATATTCCATTGTGTATATATACCACAGTTTCTTTATCCATTCATCTACTGAAGGGCATCTAGGTTGATTCCTAGCTTATTTCACTAAGCATCCTGTCCTTCAGGATCATACATAATGCTGCAAATGACAGAATTTCCTTCCTTTTTAAAATCTGAATAGTATTCCACTGTGTATGTATGCACATATGTATATATACGCATATGTGTATATATAGGTGTGTGTGTGTGTGTGTGTGTGTGTATACACCACATTTTCTATATCTATTCATCTCTTAATGGTCACAGGTTATTCCATATCTAGGCTATTGTGGATAATGTCACAATGAGCATGGGAGTACAGATATCCCTTTTCCATTGATTTCAATTCTTTTGGATAACTTTCTAGAAGGAAGATTGCTGGTTCATATGGTAGTTCTATTTTTAGTTTTTGAGAACATACAAACCATTTTTTGTAACAGCTATGCTAATTCACATTTCCACAACAGTATATAACTTTTTCTCCACAACCTTCCCAACACTTGTTATTTTTCATTTTTTCATAATAGCCATTCTAAGTGAGGTGATATCTCATTATATTTTGAATTTGCATTTTCCTAATGATTAATATTGCTAAACACTTCTTTCATTAATCTCTTGGCTTTGTGTACATATAATTTTGAGAAAAGTCTGCCGACATTTTAGTTGGGTAATTTTTTTTTATTTAATTTTGATTCATTGAACACAAATGGAGTACAGCTATTGTTTCTCTGGTTGTACACAAAGTGGAGTCACACCATCTGTGCATTCATACATGTACACAGGGCAATGATGTCTGTCACACATACTGTTATTATTACCCCCCCGACCCCACCCCTCCCTTCCCTCTTTGCTATCTAGCCTTCCTCCATTCTTGCCACCCTTCTACCCCGCATTATGCATCATCATTCACTTATCAGAGAGACCATTTGGCCCTTGGATTTTTGGGATTGGCTGATCTCACTTAGCATAACAGTCTCCAACATCATCCATTTACCTGCAAATGCCATAATTTTATTCTTCTTTATGGCTGAGTAATATTCCATTGTGTATATATACCACAGTTTCTTAATCCATTCATCTATTGAAGGGCATCTAGGCTGGTTCTACAGTCTAGCTATTGTGAATTGGGAAGCTATGAACATTGATGTGGCTGCATCACTGTAGTAATCTGATTTTAAGTCCTTTGGGTATAGGCCTAGGAGTGGGATAGCAGGGTCAAATGGTGGATCCATTCCAAGTTTTCTAAGGAATCTCCACACTTCTTTCCAGAGTGGCTGCACCAACTTGCAATCCCACCAGCAATGTATGAATTGGATAATTTTCTTGGTATTGGGTCTATGAGTTCCTTATATATCTTGGATATCAAGATCTACCGATTGCAAATACTTTATTCACCATAAATTATCTTCTCTCATTGAAAATCCTTTTCCTCTGTAGAAGATTTTACAGTGGAACAGTTCCATTTGTTTATTATTGCTTTTGCTGTGTGTGCTTTTTATGTCACAGCTAAAAAATAATTTTGCCCAGCTACATCATGGAGCTGCACCTCTTTGTTGTCTACTAGCACATTTAGAGTTTCTGATCTTATATTGAAGTGTTCAATCTATTTTGCCTTAAATTTTTTATGTGTTGTAATAACCTAATTTTTTCTTCTGCATTTGTATAAGGGTTTCCCAGCACCCTTTATTGAACAGATCACCCTTTCCCTATAATGTGTCTGTGGCACCACAATTGAAAACCAATTCACCATAAATAAGTGGGTTTTATTTCTGGGCTTTCTGTCCCATTCCATTTATCGATGTGTATGATTTTCTGTCAGTAACATTCTGTCTTGGTTATAATCACTTTATATTTTAAAACCAGGGTGTATGATACCTCTGTCTTGTTCTTTTTGTTCAATATGATTTTGGCAATTAAGAGCCTTTTTGTGATTCCATACAAATTTAAGAATTTTATTCTATTTCAATACAAAATATGTGTTTGGAATTTTGATAAGGATTATATTGAATCTATAGATTGCTTATATACATATTCAAAATAGCAATTCTTTCAATGACTAATTAAAAGTGTATAGACCTTCCTACTTTATTCTAAACATTACTTAATTTGTTCATTCTTTTGTAATTTTTATTTCATTTTTTCATCATTCTGGGTAATTTCTTCTAGTCTGTTTTTCCAGCTCACTCATTTTCTTTTCAGTTCTGTCTCATACTCGTCCACTGAAAATTAGATGTGTCATTTAATTTATAGAATTCCATTTGGCTAATTTCATATAAGCCTTGTCTTTTTTTAAAAAATTAACTTTGATTTCATATTCCATTTATTTAAATACTTAGCATACTAATTCCATACTTTTCTTTGCCATTTCAAAAAATTTATTATCTGAAGACTGCTTTGGTGAGTTACTTTGGCGTTTTTGTGTGTTGGGTTTTTAAATTTTGTTTTAAAATAACATAATTGCACCATGTTTAGGAATGGGTAGAGTAAGAAGTTTTTCTTTCTTTTATTCATTCATTCTTTCTTTCTTTTTATGTTTTCTTTTTTGAGACAGGGTTTTGCTGTCTTGCCTAGAGTGATCTCCAGCTCCTGGACTCCAGTGAACCTCCTGCCTCAGTCTCTTAAGTAGTTCACTTATCGAGCCACTACACCTGGCTAAATTTGATGTTTTGGTAAAAGTTTAAATTGTGTAATAATTATATCAGGGTACGTAGCATATCCATCATTTCATATGTTTATCATTTCTTTGTGGTAAGAACATTTAAAATTATTTTCTAACAGTTTCAAAATATTCAAGGTAATATTGTCAATCATTGAATCCCTCTAGTGTAAGAGAACACTAAACTTACTCTTTTTATTTAAATGTAACCTTTTATCCATTGAATAATCCCTTCCTATTGCCCCCGTTAAGGTACTTCATAAATGTAAACAATAAAGGAATGATAAATACAATGTGAAACATAAAAATCACTAAAGGAAATATTCTCACACCCCAAAAAGAAAACCTTTAGATCAGAAACTACAGAAGAGAATGTAATTACAAAATAAAATATTGGTTCCTGAAAATTACATGTGTGTATGCCAAAAAGTCATTAATGAAACAAAATAAGAAACAACAAAATGGAGAAATTAATTAGAATTCCTTTCATAAGAATGATTTCCTATTACGTAAAGATCTTTTAAAAATCAAAAATTCAACATGCCAACAACCCAGGAGAAATAGGTAAGGACATTATAATAAGTTAAAAGTAAAATAAATACATTTATTTTCTTAAATATACAAATTATTTAAGCTTCAGAATAATAGTTATGAAAATTAAAAGTTATAATATGACAACTTTTACCTAATCTATTAAAATTTTAACTTTTTTTGGCAAGACTATAGAAACCTCTTTTGCTTATATATGGTTTATTGTGTGAAAATTGCTCAATTTATAGAAGACAATTTAATAAAATCTAGCCAAGTTTCAAAATAAACAATTAGTGCATCAAATGCCTTTAGAATTTTAACCTATTAACAGTGTCACACATACAAATAAACATGAGAGTTCATTGTAGAATAAGCTGTAGTACCAAGAGATGAATATCATGCTAAAAGTTTATAATGATGGATTGTTAAATAGCTCAAATAATGAATGACTTTTTCCCAAAAAATGAAGACAAGTGGCTTTTACATTTTTTCAGTAGTTTTCCTGAACCACACACGTGTTGTGTATGAAATCAACAAAAAACAAAAAACTACTTTTGCCAGAGGAGTGGTTTAAAGGCAATATATGTCTCTATGAAATTCAGGCATCATTTTTGTCTCTATGAAATTCAGGAATCATTTTTAACAGTAACTCCTGTTGTGGAAGAGTCCTTTCCATCATGAGGGTGTGGAAATATTCCTCTCCTGTCATAGGTTACAGAACAATGCAGCCATGAAGAAACAATGATTGTGGGTCAGCAGATCTCAGACTTGATTGAACATCATCAGGACCCCTATGACGGGCTTTTGAAACACAGATTTCGGGTCCTCACGCTGCAGGTTTTCTATTTGATGGTCTTAACTGGAATCCATGTTGCATTGCTCCTCTAAGTTTTGGGTTCATTTGTTACACAGCAAGATATAACTAATTAATAACTTTCACCTGATTCTCCAGAATGCTTGCTTTTGGAAACCACCTAATGTTCTATGAGAATACCAGGCAGCCATATGGAGATGCTTTGTGAGGCCTCCCAAAGGTTCCAGCACACTAACAAACATCAACCATAAAAACATAAGGGAGCAAGTCTTCACCTGACTCCAGCAGGCAGTAGTTTAGGTAGCAACTCTAGGTGGCAGCTTCTCATGGCAGACATGATTGCTTTCATTGAATTTTGCCCAAGTTGCAGATTTCTAAATGAAGCATGTTGTTATTTCAGGAAATTGTAGGTCATTTGTTATGGAGCAATAAATAACTGAAACAATTAAGAGATGTAAAACATTTGTGCACATTTAGTGTCTTTGATTTATTATCAAAAGGTTAACCTCAAATCCAGCAAAAGAAAAGAAAAAAGAAACTTTAGATTTTTTTAAAGTTGCATTACCAAGAGAGGACTGTTATAAAACTGTCATATTTGGAGAATTAATTAATTTACAATCTGCTTACTATACATTTTTAAAGTCTTCACAAATATACTTCTACAACTGCAGAATGTAGGCCACACTGATCTTTCCCCAATGCCCACCAGCTAATGGGGTTTGATTATCTTAGAACATAGTGGAGCAGAGAAGAAAAGGGGTAGTCGAATGGACTCCTAATTCAAATATGATTTTCATTTTTTTACTCTTTCAATGAACTGTAATATAAGTTTATTGAATTTCACTTGTTTAAAGTACATAATTGGTTCTGCTTTAACATTTGTATGTATGTACATATACATATATGTGTGTGTATATATATACATGGGGGTATGTGTGTGAATGTATAAAACTAACCCCACAATTAATATAGCAAACATTCCCATCACCCTCTAAAATTCTTCAGGCCACATTGTAATTCAGTCCTTTCTCAAACTACCGCTTCAAGAAACCACGGTTATAATTACTATTCCTCTGATTTCATTTTTATTTCAAAAAATCTATTAAGTGCTAAAGTTATTAATCCTTTATTTTTCCTTGTTTCTTTTACTCAGCATAATGACTTAGAGATTTGAATATGTTTTTGAATGTAATGAGTAAATTTGCTTTTTCTTGGTGACTAGGATGAACAGTAACATGGCAAACGCAGTTTACCATGCAATTTTTGGGACATTTAGCTTTTTTTTTTCCAGTTTTTGGCTATTATTAGTCATTCTATTTGTTTGGAATTCATTGAAATTTTCTTGATAGAGTCTTCTTGAAATATACTTGCTTTGTAATCAAAGTCAATTTATTTTCATTATACTCCAAGTTAAATCACAATGTTTCTTATACATTACATTCTGTTTGTTTCACTTTTTTGCTGGAACAAATACTTAAATACTTAAACTGAAGAACGGTACATGACAGGCATGCTTTCTGAGCTATATTTTTGATATTATCATAATTAAATACATTGTAAGTTAACATCATCTATGTTCAAATGTGTTTTCACGTATTTGTCTCCACTATCTTCACCTACCATCAAGTTTCTGATAAAAATTTGAAAGGCAGTAAGATTTCCATTTACTTATTTGAGTTTTTCTTTCTTCTTTTTTTTTTTTTTTTTTTTTTGGTGAGACAACACTCTCTCAACTTCAAAGAATTTTCTTTAGTGCCTTAAAATTTGGTTTGCCTTTCTATATTTTCTTTTTCTAACAGTTACATGGAATTATAAGCCCATACATATAAATTTAATATGTTTAATAGTTATAGGTATATGTTTGGCAAAAGTTAATAGACTCATGGAGCAGTTCAACCTATCTGTCTGCGGTCAGCAACATACTTATGTGGGTATGTATGCCAGTCAGTGTATGAAGCTCTTGTTTTACAGAACTCCCTCATCTCCATAATTATCCTATAAATCCAGTTCCCAGACTTACTGCACATTGATTTCAGTCTTCTCAACTCAGCACAATTGCTGTGTTCTGCTTTGATTTCATCCTTCCTCTCCCTAAAAGTGCCTCCAGGTAGAAAGCTAGGGTAAGAATAGGGATGGCATCTTCTATTTCCACTTTATCTGCTGCCCAATATCTGAAAGTAACAATTTCATGGGTTTTTTTAAATCAGAATTTTTTGTTCTTTTCAGTGGGAGAGAAAATTCTATAATTAGATCATAATGAATGAAATGAATGAAAACAAAGATTTTTTTATGTCTTTATCAAATTAAAATTTGGCTAAATGATTGCCCACCAATTTTCTTATGTAATTTCTATTACTCCACTATAATTACATTGAAGTTTATCATTGAAGTTAGTCAATACCTTGGGACAATCGAAAAAGCTTAATGAGCTTAATGCAATTTGTAATAAAGTACAAGAAATTTCTTTTGAGAAAAAGGGCACTTTTGTGTTAATTGCAACAGAAGTTAGTTAACAAGAAGCATCCAGACATTTTTTTTTCTACTAGAATTTTGAGTTTGGTTACATTTTATATAGCACCTGGTGCAGTGATTTTTAAATAGCATATAACAATATATGTCTCCAAATGCTAGTGTCCTAGGCATACTAGAAACTTCTCAATAATTGTGTAAACTAATTATTCACATTTGAAAAATATAATAATATCACTTAAAATTTTATAAATTTATTCAGGTTGATAGGATGCAAGAAAAATCCAAAGAAGAAATGGTTGGCCCCCTTAAGCCCAAGCTATGCCTATGTAACTAAGACAGAAATACAGGCCTATCTTGGTTTTCTCTATTTCTATCATTAAGCCACAGAAAGATGATATCAATCCATTTGTCAGTACCTGAATATCATTGCTTATAAGTCACAGGAGAGTTCTATAAATGGAAGTATTCTAACATATTTAAGAGATTAATCCTACAGAATAGAATGTTTTGACAGGACTCTGATCTCCCACAGGCAAAGCTCCAGAGACATTTCCTTTCAAAGTGGCAAACCATTATCCTGTCTCAGTATTCTAGTACTAATGACAATTTTTTGTCATGTCAAATGATTAAAAGATAAATAAGAAAAAGAAAGAAGCACTCTGACTGTCCCACGTGACACCTGTAATCACACGGAAGGAAGGTCAGGGAAAAGGAAGGAATAAGTGCCTTTATTTAAAAAAAAAATCTTTATTCCTCCAATAATTTTGGGATTTCCCTCAAATCAGACTACTCCCTCATAAAACTGAAATTGCTCTTTCCAGGAAGAGAGTTATTGGACTCTTGATTCTGTCACAGTGTCTATGGTTCAGAGCCTGAACCAGGCAACATTATTTTACCCTCTGTTTTGGCCTGCTCTTACTTGGACAAAAAGGTGACAATACCATGGAAGAAAAATACTCGAAATGTAGCAGGATATGAAAACAACACTCATAAATCTAATACATTCTTATTCATAAGTGATGAATCCTCTGAAAGAAAAATAAGGAAAACTACCCCATTCACAATAGCCTCAAAAACAGAAAAAAACCTGGGAGTCAATCTAACAAAAGAGGTGAAAGACCTCTAGAATGAGAGCTACAGAACATTAAAGAAAGAAATTACAGAAAACCTTAGATGATGGAAAGATCTCCCATGTTCTTGGATAGGCAGAATTAATATTGTCAAAATGGCCATACTACCAAAAGTGCTATACAAATTCAATGGAATTTAAAATAAAATCTCACTGACATTCCTCATAGAAATAGAGCAAGCAATCATGAAATTCATTTGGAAGAATAAGAGACCCAGAATAGCTAAAGAAATCCTTAGCAGGAAGAGTGAAGCAGGTGGTATAGCAATACCAGACCTTCAACTATATTGCAAGGCAATAGTAACAAAAACGGCATGTTATTGGCACCAAAATAGGCAGGTAGACAAATGGTACAAAATAGAGGACACAGAGACAAACCCACATAAATATATTTATCCCATACTTGACAAAGGAGCCAAAAACATGTAATGGAGAAAAGATAGCCTCTTCAACAAATGGTGTTGGGAAAACTGGAAATCCATATACAGCAAAATGAAACTAAACTCCTACCTCTCACCCTGTACAATACTCAACTCAAAATGGATTAAGGACCTAGGATTAGACCAGAGATCCTGCACCTAATAGAATAAAAAGTAGGTCCCAATCTTCATCATATAGGCTTAGGACCAGACTTCCTTAACATGACTCCCAAAGTATAAGAGATAAAAGCAAGAATCAATAATTGGGATAGATTCAAACTAAAAAGCTTTTTCTCAGCAAAGGAAACAATCAGCAATGTAAAAAGAGAGCCTACAGAGTGGGAGAAAATCTTTGCCACACATACTTCAGATAGAATACTAATCTCCAGAATTTATAAAGAACTTAAAGAACTTTACACCAAGAATAAAAATAACCCAGTCAATAAATGGGCTAAGAAAATGAACAGACACTTCACAGAAGAGGATCCACAAGCAATCAACAGATATATGAAAAAATGTTCAACATCTCTAGTAATAAGAGAAATGCAAATCAAAACTACCCTAAGATATCATCTCACCCCAATTTGAATGTCTATTATCAAGAATACAAGCAACAACAGGTGTTGGTGAGGATGTGGGGAAAAAGGTACACTCATACATTGCTGGTGGGGTTGCAAATTGGAGCAGCTACTCTGGAAAGCAGTATGGAGATTCCTTCACAAACTCGGAATGGAGCCACCATTTGACCCAGCTATCCCTCCCCTTGGCCTATACCCAAAGGACTTAAAATCTGCATACTCAGTAATGCAGTCACATCAATGTTTATAGCAGCCCAATTCACTATAGCAAGATTGTGGAACCAACCTAGATGCCCTTCAATAAATGAATGGATAAAGAAACCATGGTATATATAAAAAATGGAATATTATTCAGCCATAAAGAATAATAAAATTATGACATTTGCAGGTAAATGGATTGAGTTGGAGAAAATCATGTTAAGTGAAATAAGCCAAGCCCAAAAAACCAAAGGCCTAATGATTTCTCTGATAAGTGGTTGATGACACATAATGGGGGTGGGGGAAGGTAAGGGAAGAAGGGAGAAAGGATGGATTGTATATAGGAAAATGAGTGATGAGAAGAGGGTGGGGAAGGAAAGATAGAATGAGACAAACATTATTACCCTATGTATATGTATGAATAAGCAAATTGTATTATTCTATTTTGTATACAACCAGAAAAATGATAGTTGTACTCCATTTATGTATAATGAACCAAAATTTAAAAAAATTAAAAAAATTTAAAAAGTTAAAAAATACTTGATCAATGTGTTCAGAGATATAGTTTATTTCAGGCATGTTCTTATCAGAAAGCTTCTAAAGTGAAAATTACTTCAAATTTCACTAAGAAGAATATGTGAATATCTGGGAAATTTTCCCCCAGTGTCCCTACAAGTCCTCCCTTTACCCATTCCCAACTGGTTAAGGTACAGTGTTCTGATACTTATTGTATCACAAATGACTGATAGTACCTACTTGCACAAACGTGTTCTCATACATAAGTATAAGTTGTTTGCAGACTGGAATTCAACCTTCACCATATTATTATCTAAGTGTTTTACACATAGATGAAAATGAAAATTTTAAGTTATTACTTCTGTCAAAAAGACTACAACCTATAGCCCATTAACAAGTTTTCAGTAAATAGTCTTAGCATACTATAATCCAGGAATCATATGAAGCTTTAGAAGACAACTAACCAGATGTTTGAAGAGCCTCTGGAAGAGAGGAGGGGAACACCATTAAGTCTTGATCAGCATGAACTGTAAGAAGGCATAGGTAGGAGGACAAAAGTCATTACTATCATAGCTAATCAAAAGAAGCTAATCCCACCAGGTGAGGTGGTACATGCTTATATATTCCTAGCATCTTGGGAGGTTGAGGCAGGAAGATCATGAGTTCAAAACCAACCTCAGCAAAAGTGAGGTGCTAAGAAACTCAGTGAGACCCTATCTCTAAATAAAACACAAAATAGGGCTGGGGATGTGGCTCAGTGATCAAGAACCCCTGAGTTCAATCCCCTGTGCCACTCCCCTTAATAAAAGAAACTAATTCCTCTAAAAGAAGCTTATTCCAAATAAGCTTCTCCTCTTTTTTTGAATAGTATGTTATTATTATAATTATTACATATTTGTTTTTCATGTATGCAGAAATCAGGTAAAAAAAACACAATTAAAATATTCAGATAATTACCATGCCATAATATAGAATTGATTGCCCCTATTTTAAACTTAATTTTAAAATTAATTTTTAGACTTAATTTTCTTAAATATTAATTCTAGTATTTGTATAAGTCAAACATCAAACTCTGAGACCAGTGCAATTTGTTAATATAATATGAAAATACCAGATGTAAATTATGAACTACATTAAGAAGAATTACAGCAAATACTCTCAGACTATTCATGAAATAGAAAAGGAGGGAAACCCTTCCAAACTCACTCTTATGAGGCTACTATCACCCTGATACCAAACCAGACAAAGACACAACAAGGAAAGAAAACTTTGGATGTGTATCCTTGATGAACATAGATGCAAAAATTATCAATAAAATCCTGGAAAATTACATACAAAAACATATTTAAAAGATAGTTCACCACAGTCAAGTGGGCTTCATTCCAGGAATTCAAGGTTGGTTTAACCTACAGAAATTAATAAACATAATTCATCACATCAATAGACGTAAAGACAAAACATGATCATTTCAATAGACGCAGAGAAAGCATTTGACAAATTACAGCACCCCTTCATGCTCAAAACACTAGGAAAGGGCGTGGTGGTGCACGCCTGTAATCCCAGCACCTGGGAGGCTGAGGCAGGAGGATCGTGAGTTCAAAGCCAGCCTCAGCAACTTAGCGAGGCCCTAAGCAACTCAGGGAGACCCTGTCTCTAAATAAAATACAAAATAGGGCTAGGATGTGGCTCAGTGGTGGAGTGCCCCTGAGTTCAATACCTAGTTCCTAATAAATAAATAAATAAATAAATAAATAAATGTTTTAAAAAAAAACACTAGGAAAAGTAAGGATAGTAGGAATATACTTCAAAATTTTAAAAGCTATCTATACTAAACCCAAGGCCAACAACACTCTAAATGGAGAAAAATTTAAAGCATTCACTTTAAAAACAAGGATGTCCTCTATCACCACTCCTATTCGACATAGTCATAGAAATTTGAGACAGAGAATTTAGACGGATAAAAGAAATTAAAGGGAATGAATAGGAAAAGAAGAACTTGAACTACTTCTATTTGCCAATAACATGAATCTATAATTAGAAGATCCAAAAAAATTCCACCAGAAAACTTCCAGAACTAATATGTGAATTCAGCAAAGTAGCAGGATATAAAATCAACACCCATAAATCAAATATGTTCCTATATATCAGTGATAAATTCACTGAAAAGGAAATTAGGAAAACTACCCCATTCACTAGAGCCTCATCAAAATAAAATACTTGGGGATCAATCTAACAAAAGAGTAAAAGACCTCTACAATGAAAATTACATAACACAAAGGAAAGAAATTGAAGAAGACCTTAGAAGATGGAAATATCTCCCATGCTTTTGTAAAGGCAGAATTAATATTGTCAAACTGGCCATACTACCAAAAGCACTACATAGATTTAATGCAATTCCTGTTAAAATCCCAGTAACATTCTTCATAGAACTAGAAAAAGCAATCATGAAATTCATTTGGAAAAATTAGAGACCCAGAGTAGCCAAAGCAATCCTTAGCAAGAAGAGTGAAGCAGGAGGCATCACAATACCAGGCCTTAAACTATAATACAGAACAATAGTAACAAAAACAGCATAGTATTGGAACCAAAACAGACACACAGACCAATGAATGGTACAGAATACAGTACACAGAGAAAATCCCACACAAATACAGTTATCTCATACTAGACAAAGGTGCCAAAAACATTCACTGGAGAAAAGATCACCTCTTCAACAAATGGTGCTGGGAAAACTAGAAATCCTTAACAGGACTCCTAAAACAAAGAAGTAAAATCAATAACCAATAAATGGGATTGACTCAAACTAAAAAGCTTCTTCTCAGCAAGAATCTGAAAAGAGAGCCTACAGAATGGGAGAAGACCTTTGCCCCCTACTTCTCAGATAGGTCATTAATATACAGATATGTAAAGAGCTCAAAAAACTTAACACCAAGAAAACAAACGGCCCAATCAATAAATAGACTAAGGAACTGGGCAGACACTTCTCAGAAGAAGTAATACAATTGATTAACAAACATATGAAAAAATATTCATCATCTCTAGCAATTAGAGAAATGTAAATCAAAACTACTTGAAGATTTCATCTCATTCAGTCAGAATGGCAAATATCAAGAATACAAACAACAATAAATGTTGGCGAGGATGTGGGAAAAAAGGTGCACTCATACATTGCTGGTGGAAAAGCAAATTGGTTCAACCACTATGGAAAGCATTATGGAGATTCCTCAAAAAACTTGGAATGGAACCACCATTTGACCCAGCTATCCCACTCCTCAGTTTATACCCATAGGACTTAAAATCTTCATATACAGTGTCAGACACATCTATATTTATAGCAGCTCAACTCACAATAACCAAACTATGGAAACAAGCTAGGTGCCCTTCAACAGATGAATGGATAAGGAAAATGTGATATATGTACACATGGAATATTACTTGACCTTAAGGAAGAATGAAATTTTGGCATTTGCAGGTAAATGAATGGAGCTGGAAAATATCATTTTTAGTGAAATAAGCCAATTGCCCCAAATCAAAGGTTGAATGCTTTCTCTGATATGTGGAAGTTAATTCACAATAAGGGGGGTTACTAGGGAAAAACAGAGGTACTCTGCATTAGGCAGAAGGGAGTTAAGGGAGTGGAGGGGGTATGGGGGAAGGAAGGATAGTAGGATGAATCAGACATTATTACCCTATGTACATAAATGATTACACGAATGGTGTGATTCATGCACAACCAGAAGAGTGAAAAATTATAATCCATTTATGTATAATGTGTCAAAATGCATTCTACTGTCATGTATAACTAATCAGGACAAATTGAAAAAAGAAAGAATCTCAATTTCTTCATTCTGCAAGACAACAATACAGATGGTGAAATAGTGCCACAGGGTGAGTAATACATGCTAGAGACATTGAAGGAATGATGACTGTACCAACTCACATCACTTGTAAAGATTTGACTAAATACAGAAGTGGGGATTGCATAGAAGTATTATAATAAATTGAGGGTATGGGTATTCAGTGTGATAGAGATATACATGACCAAGGAAATGAGGTACAAAATTTTAAGGAATGCTGAGTGAAGTGTTAACCTAGATTTATACAATTATCTTGTTTGTTAATTGGGTTCTGCATGTACTAGCAAATTCACCATACAACTGTACTTCCATGTAAATACATGTTGTTTTACTAAAAGCAAATGTAAATTGATATAAATAAATGTACATCAAAGATCAAAATATGATCAATCTATGAGCCATAGAGGAACAAATCATAAACATTAATTCAGATTTTCTTACTTTTCACCTGTCCAAACTAATATTATTTTTATATAAAGTTTCTTCCTTCATTAATATCAATAAAGTCTATGATTAATTTCAGTTTTTACCAGTTTCCACACCATAGGAGAGCCCTGGGCTCAGTCAATGCACAAATACATACTTTTCCTCACTGAGACTGTCCATTCTTTCTTTATTAAGAATAAAAATAAAATTTTGATTCAAGATTTAGCTAAGCTGAAATTATGGTGGTTTGTGGCTTCACTGGTTTAAACTTATCCCTAAACCATTTCAAGTGCTACACATTAAATATGCAGTTTTTGTATGCCAAACATACTTCAAAAAACAATTTAAAAAAGAATTTGTTAAATTTTCTTCTCTGCTACAAACATTAAATTTCGTTTAGACACTAGCCTTAAACATAACAAAATTTGAAAATTACACAAAAACTCATACATTCATAAAAGTATATGTTTACTCACAAAATATTTTTCGTTCAGAAAACTCCTAGATGGAGGTTTCACCATCAAAATGGCAAACATGGAAACACTTTATAACCATTTTCTTGGTAGTAATATGGTTGTTAGGTATGAGGTACCTAGGTACCTCATAGGTATGAGGTAACCCCCCAAAACTCATGTCTGAAACAATGCAAGAAAGTTTAGAGGTTTAATGATTGGGTTATGGGAGCTTTAATCTAATTAGTGCATTAATCCTCTGATAGGGATTAACTGGGCAGTAACTATAGACAGGTAGGATGTAGCTAGAGGAGATGAGTCATTGGTAGAATGCCTTTGGAATATATATTTTGTGAACTGAACTTAGGCTCTACTTCCTGATTGCTATGTTCTGAGCAGCTTTCCTCCACCAGACTCTTCCACCATGATGTTCTGCCTCATCTCTGGCACAGAGCAATGGAGTCAGCCATCCATGGACTGAGTCCTCTGAAAACATGAGCCCCAACAAACATTTTCTCCACTAAAATTGTTCTTGTCAGGTATTTTGGTCACTTCAAAAGCTGAATTAAACAATGGTGTTGGTCTCAGAATAAGTACTTAGTGAAATCTCATTATTGACTTAAAAGTTATAGTCAGAAATTGAATAATGTGTAGGTTAATTAGCAAATTTCTGAAATTAAAAGCCAAGATTCCTAAGGATAAAATTATACGGTAAGTTTGGAGTAGTGTTCTTCATAAAACTCAAATGAGGCAGAGTGCTATAAACTCCACCAAGGAAGGCAAATCTCTTCCTGAATTAGGAACAAAATGTAAATGTTGAGCAAAAGAGCAAAACACTAACACCATTACTGACAATATAGCAGTTGCTAACAAAGAGAAGTTTGAAGTCAGGATTCCACACTGGCTAGTAACTACAATGTGAATGAAAAAAAGTAGGCAGGATGAAGGTGGTAACTGTACTCTGTTGAAATTTGATCTGAATTTTGCAAAACTGAATATATTCAAGTGTTTCTTAATGTATAAACACTTATCAGTGTGTCTACTACAACAGAAAAGGGGGCTCTCTCTGCCTCTAACAGGTTGAATTTCATATTCTTCACAGATTTTTAGGCTCCTTGGCTTCCAGAATAGCTGCTTGTTTCAGTACTTTTATCTTCCATACCCTTAAGGCTAACTATTCTTTTCACCTTTTTGTGCTAATATATGAGCATCATTACTTCCCTGAAATTAATTGCATATGTTCATGCATTTTACTCAGTGGCCTACAGCTCAAATTAAAAAAAATTAAATGCTGTCTAGTCATCATAGATTGAACAGAGTAGTAGGGACTCTTTCTATCTGCTTATCTCACTTCTTTGGTTTTTTTAATTGTCTCAGAAACACAAGAAAAGTGTTATAGCAGAGCAGCTAATCACCTGGTCATTGGAACCATTCAATAGTTGTACAAAACATAGCCCTGCCATTGTGTTATCACTAAACACCTAAAGTTTCTGAGCTTAGGATTACTTGTCTTCAACATAAAGGTACTATTATTTCAATATCCAGTCCAGTTATCTATAATATTTATCATTAGAAGCAAGATTTTGTCATGTTGTCCTAAGATATCTTTTAAGCATTTACTAGTAATTTACTGAAATTTTCAGTATTGTAAGAGAGTCACTCTGGGTCTAAAACCAAAAGGAGATTCATGTAAAAATGGCCAAATTCTAGGAAATATCACTGCTAACTTTTCCCACCCTTCACCAATCAGTTGAGTCTTAGTCCTTTCTGTTATCCATACGAATCCCAACTTGAGCCAAGAACCAACAAGTTTATTTATTTATTTATTTATTTATTTTTATTTTTTTGGTGCTGGGGATTGAACCCAGGGTCTTGTGCTTGCAAGCACTCTACCAACTGAGCTATATCCCCAGTCCCAGAACCAACAAGTTTAAAGACTTGTACTCACTGATAGGAGTCTCAGTGGATGGTCAGCTGTATCTGCTTTCTCAAGACTACTTTGGCAATTTGTGGTCTTTTGTGGTTACATGTGAATTTTAGAATTATTATTTTTTTTATTTCTGTAAAAAATTTCAAGAACGAGTCAAGGAGGCTCACTCATTACGTTCTTTAACAGTACTGCAGAGCACTTAGGCAAGAGAAAGGAATTAATGTCACCCAAATAAGAAAGCATGAAGTAACTTGTCTTGTTTGCAGATGGCATACTTCTGTATACAGAATCCCCTAAAAATCTTTTAGAACTAATAAATAAATTCAACAAATTTGGAGGACACATAATTAACATACAAAAATCAGATGAATTTCTATACACTAAAAGAGGGATATCTGATAAGGATATTAAAAAATAATCCCATTTGTAATACCACCATAATAAATAAAGAGCCCAGAGTTACACAGGAGGTAAAAGATTTGTGTATGGAAAGTTACCAAATACTGATGAAATTGAAGGGGACCCAAATAAGTGAAAATGTGCCCTGTGTTCATGGAATAGAAAACATAATATTGCTAAAATCTGCATACTATTGTAAGTGGTCTATAGATTATTATTTGTATCAAAATATTAAGGACTGATCAAATTGATGAAAGGTACTTGCAGAGAACACATACAAAGGAACTAGAAAGAAGAGATGATTAATTTTATCTGGCCTAAGTGAGTCAAGCTTTATGAAGTGAATCTAGTTAATTCTGAAGAGTGGAGGTGTTAGCATAACAGAAAGGAGTGCAAGGGCATCTACAAAGTGGGTGATACATTTTCAAAACTCTCCAAAAATATATCATCACCAATTTTTTCCAAGAGCTACAAGCTCCTTAAGCAAAGATTAAGCTGTCTCATTTTTATATGCTCAAATATGAACAATGGATTGAAGAATCTTTACATATATTTAAGTTAAGAAAAAATGTTATTTCTAACTTAAACTGGAAAAATTGCAAAAGTTATTTCTTATTCAATATCTGATTTATAATTATTTCATTACTCTAATTGATTTCGTGTGAGCAAATACATATGACATATCTGAAATTTTGAATGCCAACCACATATCATAGCAATATTGTAATCTCTGGGTGAATATATTTGAATTTAATTTTAAACTGTATTTTAAAAACCATGTAAATTAATTCATATTAAAATAGATTTGCTAATATCACCTTTTAATTTCCACAATTAGCATAATAGACATAAAATATTTTTTAAGGAAAACATTTTGAAATATAAATGTTCTGCCTTATTTAAATTCTACCACAAGTCACTTAAATTAACATAGCCTCCATACAAATGTCATGTCACTCGAGATGCCTTCAATCATTCAATACTTTTTAATGTTAGTCTTTATGCATTTTGTATATTCTGTACTTTACAGCAATGACCTTAAATTTCTCTATAAGCCTACTATAAAAATGTTTTCCTTTGAGAAGTTTAATTTTTATTCCCACACTTAGTTGAAAAACATTAGATTTGGGCCCAGTGAATTGAGACATAAACAAAAGTGCCTCAGTCCATTTGCTAGCCTTAGTTTTCTTTAACTACTGTTGATTTTATGCATAATCCCTGCACATGAACCTCTGCACCCGCTACAGCCAGTTTTCAAATTCCTCTCCTTTTTTCCTAATAGGCTCTGCATTTCTCTATTCCTCTTCTTTCACTTTTATTTGTCCTGCTGATCTTATCATTATGGAGAAACTACTATGTGCTTCAGTTACTCATATAAACAGTTCTTAGAAATCCTTTTTTTTTTTTCTTTTTTCTTTTTTCTTTTGGTACCAGGGATTAAACCCAGGGATGCTTAACCACTGAGCCACTGAGCCACACTCCCAAGCCTTTTTATATTTTATTTTGAGAGAGTTCTAACTTGCTAAGTTGTTGAGGCTGGCTTTGAACTTGCAATCCTCCTGCCTCAGCTTCCGGAGCCACTGAGATTGTAGCATGCACCACCACACCTAGCAGAAATTCTCCTATTAAATGATAGACTTTCTAATACTGACAATTCAAAGCCCTTTTTATGTAAAATATCCATATTACATTCAATTTAATTTGCTGTTTCCCTGTGAAGCTTCAAGATATTCCTTTCAATATCATCCTATAAAAGTTTTTTGTGTGTGTTTTGAAGTATATCACTAGAAAATATGTCTTTAACTCATTTTCACTTAATTTTCCAGATTATAGACTAGGTGTAGATTAGGTATAGACTAATATTTTGAACTCATGGAACACAATACAAGCAAATCTAGACAACAAAACAAAATTAATACAGAAGTAGACTTTAAAACTATCCTAGGTCATTGTTTCCTAGAAAACATCTATAAATCCTTGTTTGCCAAAATATCTTCTTTCTTTCTAGAATCCAACTTTCATAATTGACTCTAATGACCTCCCTCCACCCTGACCGTGGGATGGAGGGACCATGTTTCATTCCTGCCTGATTGCCTACTATATAGGCTAGCTGATAGCATTGCCCTTTCTCTGAAGAAATGGGTTGCCATATAAAGGTATGTCATAGAGACTGTAATAGAGAAATTAGAAATGAGAAGTGCATTAATGTTCTGCCAGTACTATTCCAAGGAGAAATATTTAATATCTAGATTAATTAATTCTCAAAAGTCAGTGGAAATCATTGTACTACGTTTAGGCAACATTAAGACCTTTCATTCTCTACTCTAGGTGCATAGTCACAAAGTATTTACTCAACACAGTTTCCCTCCTTCTGGCTATTTATACCTCTGACTAGAATAAATAGAGCAACAGAAATTTAAAAAGTGTTAAACCATTCCAGTCTTTAAAAGGAATATGTCACTACTACACACATACGCACACACAATACCATATGCACATTCACTTCACGTACACACAAAAATGAGTTTAAGTCACAACAATCAACTACCACTGTTGGTAGAAATATAGCCTTGGCTTTCTATCTTTAATTTTCCAACATTTGATAGAGGCATGGATATAAGTTATGCTTTATTTTCTTTTCACTTTTAGAATACAGAATAATAGTGCTTTGGTTTTGAAAAGACAATAAGGAATACAGGAAAATTTGGACATCATACCATGTACATTGATAGCTGTCTTGTGACACTCTCCAGTGCTCCAAGAGAAGTCAGACATTACTGTTTAAATAAAACCCACTAACTTTTAAGATGATGGTGACAATTTCCTTTTTATTTTTTAGCACAGATTTTGCCATTTCTCTGCCAGATCTACAAATGTTGAAGTCCTGTTTTGGTGCCTTGGTAGACAGAGGTCTCTTTGTTAAGAAAAAAAGTAAATTCAAACAACCACTTGAAATTTGCTATCCTTCAGTGTAGTATGATATGTGACACATGGAACTGAATTTCTTTCACCACAATTGGAAAACCAAACCTTCTTGGATTTACGTAAAGGAGGAAATCTTCCCCTATGGAGGATGAAGGCCAATGGGTGACATGGTCCAAACCTGTTATAAACTTCATCATTCTCCTTTCAGCCATTTCATTAATTACTGTTGGGGTGCAGAAGCATTCTACTACCCTTCCTGTAACTTTTAAATTCTCTGTCCTACCTGCTCATGAAAGTTTCTGATCTATTTGAAGTATCTAAGATTATAACTTTTGATACGATACATTAGTTACCAGTTCTTGTCAACCAAATGCAGTAGTCAGGAGTGGGATTAAACAAGTCCCTTCTGCTGTAGTTAGTGTACAGTTGAAAGTCTATGAAGCTATCATTATAAAACAGCCCTTTGAATAAGTTTACAAATGCATCTAAAACATTCAGATTAAAAAATGTCCCTCACATCTCTAAACACTAGAAACAAAGCAAAGAGATTTTAAGAAGGTGTTCCCATGCAGAAGGCATATGGCTTTGGGCATCAGCTGAGTGTATGCATTTAACAAAAGTTGTACCTCCAACATTGTCTGCTATGCACAAATTTCCTTAGCCACATTTAAGGGTACAATTGGCAGAATGATGAAAAGCGTTTTGGTGTTAATCCTAAAATGTCATGTATTATTTGCCACTAAGTTAACACTTAGTAATCTAAATAAAAATTCAAAGTAGATATCTAGTTTCTTCATCAACCAAATTTTCCTAATGACATATTTGCCTAAAATCAAAGTGAAGAATTAAGGAATAGTCCATATTATGTGAGTGACAGAATTTCATATTAATGAATATTAATAAATGTGCCCTGTTGTGAGGTTTAAATTAATACATATATAAATGCCAGCATCTAGTACAGTCTTTTGTACATAATAGGTGCTCCATAATTTTTGCTAGATTCAAATTTATGTCTTGGTGACTTCATCCACAAATATTTTTTTCCCTGATGAAGGGAAATTTTCTGATGAAGAATTTATCAGATAATTATCTGATAAAGAATTATTTTATCTGATGAAGAATTTCCTGCCTGCTTCCTATCTTCCCAAGCCAGCATTTCCTTATTAGGTATTCAATGAATCAAGAGTCTTAGAAATTTAAGAATTGTTTGTTTTTATGACTCTTAACAGTAAGGTAGGATTTCACTCAAAGATTAGGTTGTAAAAAAAAATTTAGGGAACCACTGTATGAACTGTTACTTTCTTAACACACTTACAATCCTTTTTACTACATTGTCTAAAAATCCCTTAGTAACTCATAGTGAAATAAATCTAGAGATCAAGGTTTATGTTAATCTCATTTACATAGATAATTACACTGATATATCTTTTCAGAGGTCAGAGAACTTCTTCATGGATTATTTTATTTATTATAGAATTTAATATTTCTAAGACTATCAGGGAAGTGTGTTCACATTGAGAGACTGATATTCCTTTGAGATTTGTTAAGTTATTCAACCCCAATATTTTAGTATCCCTTTAAGGAAAAATCACTGTAAGATTCCATTGGTGTTATGACATTTTTCTCAGTTGTCATCTCACTAGTTCCTGACAGTTCTTCCATAATACCAGGTCATAGAGTTCATTTCATTAAAAGTCAAGACTTTATACATATCTGTATGTTACTCGTGGTTTACAAATGATGCTTCAGGTTTAAAAATCCTGTTATAGGACCTAGTATCTCTGTCCTCAGTTTTTAAAAATGTTTTTTGTCTTATATTTCCAACATTAAAATAAAATCCACAATTACTATAAAATTGCTTGTGAGGGAATTAGAAAGGTGAATTAGAATCTTCTTAGTGAAAAACTAGTTCTCCTATCTTCTCAATAGATTCATAGAGAAGAAATATGATAATATTTTACATCATTTTCCATCACTTTCAATAATATATTTATTATGGGCATCACATTTTTTATATATGTATTATTAATATTAATTAAACTTTAAATAATTAGTATATTAATTTTATGAAAGGAAAATATGAAAAATAATCTCCATTTAGACCTTCTTTATTTTCATTGATAAGAGGTTGGAGTAATTTTTAAAAATTTCATCAGGAATTATTTGTCACACTGGAATTGAAGAGTTGATTTTGGCTTGAATATCTGTAGTTCATTTGATCTTTTCTACTGACCAAATAAAATCAAACAAAACAATATGCTTTTGCAAGATTACTAGAAAAAAGCAAAATGATTTTCCATTAATAAAGAATAAGAATGCCCTAAAACAAACAAAAAACCACATACTTCTGGACTTAGTTGTAAACAATGAATCATCTGGTTGGACGATGATATAACAAGAAAGCCTGTCACTTACCAATGAGTACACAGGCTAAGAATTCAGGTTCTGAAGACAGAGAGCCCTTGGTTCAAATCCTAGTTCTGCTAATTGGTATGTATTCGGCTTTAGGCATATTATTTATATTTCTAATTACAAATTTTACCGCCTATATAGCAAAGATAGTAGTATCTTCTCACAGGGTTAACTAATGGTTAAATTAGATTAACTCATCAATTTAACATAGCATTTCACAAATAGTAGAATAGGAATTTGATGAACATGAGCTGTGAACATTAGTACCTCTGGCATCCAATTTCCATCACCCCACTGTAAAGGCTGGAAGGAGTACACCTTTAATAGATTAAATGTTTATAAATTACATTCTTTGGGTCTTCTCTAGGACAAATGTGACAATATAGAATCTTTAAAAATATCTTCTAAAGACCAATTTTAGAAATGTAAGCATGAACTCAGTTTAAAGCCTAAAAATAGTTCACAAAATTTGAAAGATGTACCTGCTAGCCACAAACAGCTGGAACAAATTCACGGGGTTTGTCTGGGCAGCTCCCTTCCATACTTCCATAATTGGCACTACCTGTATATGGAAGAGACCAAGTTAATAACATCTATTCATGACCTTATTAATCTGAGTTTTTCTTTGGTGCTTATATAGAACCATAGAAACTGACTCTTCTGTTGTATGCCTTAAAGAAATCAATTAAAAGAACTATTGAATGCTTTCAGGATTTCCAGAAGTTTCAAATATAAAACTTGGAAGATAGGTAGGAATTAAGGAATGCTAAGTAGCCACATATGTAGTAACCTCAGCCTCTACTCTAGAATATCCAGTGCCACTTTTGCACATAAATAGTACCAAACTAGGTGCTGCTGCCACTGCTGTTACTGCCTTCTGTCAGAATGGATTCTATATAGCATCTGCATCACTGCATCCACTATTATAAAGGTGCAGTTTGGGATAGTGTGCCTGATGGACAATCTGGGTCACACATCCATAGTGGTTCACAGAGCAAATTAATCAAACAAGTACTTCTCGTTTTTAACATTTGTGATGACAATTAAGCTCTGACATCTAGAAAAACTCTGGAGGGAGAATAAACTATAAATATAGAAAAAGAATATAGACTTTTGTCAGAAAAAAAAAAGTTTCCTTGGCAGGGAAGATGAAGAATGCTATATATCTTTCCCACTTTGTCATCTGAGTCTTTTCCTTTTAAATTCTTGACATAAAAGGTTGGGGGTCGTAGCTCAGTGGTAGAACATTTGCTTTGCATACTCTAGGACCTGGATTTTATCCCCAATACCTTCATCCCCTCAAACAATTATCTGCTTAACATTGGTATTAAGTCTGTGTTCTAGGTGGTTGCCAACAGTCCATCAGGATAATATGTCTTAGTTCAATTCCATAACGTATAGCTTATCTAAAAGGACTTACAGAGGCCCACTATAAAGCAAATACCTATTTTCTAGAGTAATCAGAAATAAAGAGAAAGGAACAGTTGGATTTGACAATACCAGAAAGTTAAAATCACTCAGCAGATCATCCCAAGTTTGAGACATTTTTCTGTACCCTTGCCTGAGTTCTTTCACCCTTTAAGATACAGGCTTCCCAAGAAACCCTGTCTACAGATTGTCCCTTTCCATCCTACTCCGACATGTAAGCTAAGATAGGTGCTATTACACTTTGCTCTGAAACATGTTGTATATATTTCTTATAGTTGCTATAATATTTAAAAGTTCTCTTTCAGCTTCTCTGCCCATTTTCCTCCCTAGCTCTCCACTTTTTACTGGTAGATTTTTAGAAGTCAATCATGTGACTTAACCTTGCTGTCTTCCTATTGATGACCACAGTGCCTGAATCACAGGTCTTTGAAAACTATCTGGAGGATGCTATCTACTGCAAATTTATGCAAATGTTCAAAACACAAGTGGATATGAAGAGAAAATAAAAACACTGAATTACATAATGACAACACTTTGCAAAGGTCCTTCCTTAGATAATTTTGGTATATACACAACTTCTAGTTGCTTGAGCTTCAGGGTAGAAAAAAATTAGAGCAACAATAGACAATACAAAGCTAGAAGAGAGAAATCAGGACTGACAATAGCTATGGGGAGATTATGTCCCTTTCTGGGGAATACTAAAGGCAAAGAAGTCAGGATATCCTGGCTTAATAATGCTTCGTGCTTAATGTATATTTACTTTGTATGCATACTATCTTTAAAATTTTCTTCTTTCATTTATTTCTCAAAAAATAAACTGAGTTCAAGGTGTTATTTTCAGTCTAGAATTAACAAAACTGGGCTGAATCATAGTAATAGCAAAGTTAAATTATTCATGATAAGCAAGAGCTAGCAAATCAATCCTTCTTATAAATCCCCAATATCTATGAAATTGTGTCCCTTATGAATTTTTGTATTACAACATTTTTTTTAAAAAATAAAATTTTAAAACAGAATATCAGATGTCCTGTGACCTACTGCATGGGTTATGAAACTCAAAATCTGTCATGTTACTGACCCCTAGAAGTTATGTATACCCAGAAGCCTCCATTTTTCTTTTAAAAATTCCAAACTACTTCAACAACAAATTTGTATATAATATGTAGTATATCATAAAACAAAAAGTGTTAATTTTAACTATCCTACCAGAAGGAAAACTATTAAGCATCAAAACAGTAAATTTGTCCCATGTCTGTTCCTACCGTGGATCTACGTAAGTAGTTACGCAGATAACTATATGGATTTTGCATACCTTTTCACTTTCTTTTCTTTTCCTTTTTTATTAGCAAATTATGATCGTAATTAAGAAAAAACTTGGTAGCAATGACTTTTGGTGCTTTACTCACTGATCATTTTTGAGTAGCCATCAGTTTCATTTATCACTTTTCAATGCATTAAACATTCATTTATGAGTCACCCATAGTTTCTTATTTGGATATCCTAGGCAGTATCCAGGTATTAGGCATACAAACTGCAGTGTCTCACAAATTTATCAGCGTTCTTCGATGCTGTTTCTTTTCTGGAGCTATTTATGATTTCAACACATTCGTGCTTATGGATGTCAGCAATACATTTATTTTCAAAGGTTTTAGTTTCTATACTGGAAAAAAAAAGGCTATTCCCTTTATAAAAGAGATTTGGGGATTGAACTTATTGTCTGTTTAAAAGTCTCTGTTATTCATCAGCCTGGGCCTACAAATTGTCCAGAGATGCAGCTCATTTCTTTGTCTAACCCACTTATCAGCATTTTCTTGGTGAGTACATCAATTCTACCACAATGGACAGTTCTGAGGATTATTGTAAAGTGCTTATGGACACTCCTTATTCCATTCTTCTTGGCTTAGATGTGGACTTATTTCTAACAAATAATTATTTGAAGGGACGGTCATTAGCTACCTGTGGTGTACTTAAAATTTTCTACCAAATGCCCCTTTTCAACAAAGAGTGATAAATATATGCAACCCTAAGTCTGGGTCTAAGAATACAGATTAACCTTGTCATAGGAGTCAAATGCCTTCAACAGTCACTGCTTTATGTTTAGAACTTATAAAATTTTGTAATATAATTACTAACAATGCATACATTTACTTTAACATGAAGCTTTTAGAATTGCTGTCTAGTAAAATGTTCCAAAAGTTATGCCTGATTATCCTCTATCGTTATTTTGTCCGATGTCAGTGACTTAGGAGCTCTGACAGTACCCTTGCTTAAGATCACCAGAGCTACGGGAAAAGTGAACATTCTCCCAAAGCAGGAGTAAATCCTCTATGATTTTAGTGTTCTATTCAAGGTGCCTCAAATGCATCACATAATTGACCCATTGTGTGAGGAAGGCTATAAGATGAAGTGAGCTAGGCAGTGATAAGCAATGGTAAACCATCCAAACATGTAATTTTAGTATTTCTAACTTTCTTATTCTCCAGAATCTTCTATCTGACTTCTAAGATCCCACAAAATAAAAAGCCACACTTCAAACCTTTGTACTTCTGCCCTAGTCCTTCCTTACCTTTGAAGTTCTACTATAATGACTTTTACATTCAGTAAATTGATTTTACTATAAACATTCAGTAAATTGATTTACATTTCAAGATCCTACAGAATCGTTTTCAGTGGAAATGCCCAGGGAGTTGTAAGATGTGAAAGTCTTCATGGTGTGATTGAGTTACATGTAATACAGGATGTGTATAATTTGAGGCCCCTTGGATCTGAGCGCAAGAAATATTCTTAAATATCGAGAAAATCAGAAATGTGTCTGCATATTCCCCACGGCTTCTTGTGGGAGAACAATAAAAGTATACTTGTACATATACTTTAAAACCAAATCAACATCAAGAGAAACTGGACAAAGAAAAAAAATCAAACAAAAAAAAGCCAAGTGAATCGATGATAATTAAAACTTGAGAACAAAAGAAAGAAAAACAAAGTTCAGAAATCATTAATGGAAATCATTAATATTTGAAATTCTTCAAAAATGGTGAGCCACTTGTGTCATTGGGAAGGGTTGGAGAAAAGTAACTTAAACTGTAGACATCTCTCCCATATGGTACACTGACTCTGGCCTGGTGAGACAAACTATGGTCTCAAGAAAAAATTGCAAATATGGGAAGTAAAATGTTATCTTACACAAAATTATGCCTCTCATATTAAAAGTTATAACATTTACCCTCTTATTTCATTCTACTAAGTAAACATAGAATGGATATTCTTTGTCCTGTATTGGGAAAGGTGATAGGTAGATAAGAGCTTCTTGAATTTGAGGAAATTAATAATGAACTATGCAAAGACACACACAGGTATTTAAACAAACATAATGATAATAACTTTCCCAGGCAAAATTGACACAAAAATAAAGGTGAGGACACTTCTGTGAGGCATAGAGAGGGTAGGAGTAATGAAGTAGAGACAAATGACCTTTTGCATCTTCAGAAAAAATCTCCTTCTAAAGTTGATCATTATCAATTTTATAAACAATTCAAAAGAATTAATTAATAAGTAATTAATAATGAGTATTTTTCTCAAAAACTAGCATCATTTCCCCTGAATTAAGATACGATTCTGAAATTATTGTTCCACATATTGTGAATTGTGATGATTATTGCTAGATGATAAGAGCTTAAAGATAGGGCAGAGACAGCATTTAGTATAGGTAGCATCAAAATAGTAATTACAATAATGATTGGAATGGACTTAAAGTTAGATTCCCTGTCAGGTCAAGGAATGGGAGAGTGCTTCTAACATTTGGAGAGTGCTTCTAATATTAAGATAGAGTCAGATGATGTCCAAAAGGAGTCCTAGAAAAACACAAATTACTTTTCTTTTTGGTACAGTATTTCAGAATAGTTGTTTCTCCTAAAATAGCAACACAAACTGCACTGCTTCCTACACTGCATTTTAATTATTTGCTAGGAAATAAAGGTGAAGGACAAAGAAGGACATATGGATCTGAAGAAATTTATAAAGGACACCAAATAAAAGGCTTTGAGAGCATTTAAAGTAAAAACAGAACAGACTTAAAGTATATTAGAGACAGTCAGTAACTCCTGAATCCAACATATGTGGGTGCCAACCCTATTTTCTCCCTCCACTACTGTATCTCTCTCCTTCCGTCTTTTTCTTAACTAACAGGTATAATTGTATATATTCATGACATTCATGGTATTTTGATATTTGTATACATTCTGGATCATTTTATTTTTTTATTTTAGTTTCCACTTAGGCATCTGGACACTCTATTCCTACTCCTGCCTTTTTTCTTACCTCTATTGATTTGAAGACACACCTTTTCCTGGGAAACACCATTTTGTGGTCAGAAATTATGCCCACTCTCCAGAAGCTTAAGTGGAAAGGATTTCTGTTAATGGGCCTAAGTGGATGCAATTGAAGCACAAGAATGTGTCTGAGCCAAACTGTTCAATTAAGAGGGAAACAGGAAAGTTAAGTGGTATACTTTGTAACATCTAAAATAACAATTTCAGACTAAAAAAGCATCTTTTGTGAGTTCACTAGACTGTTGAATTAACCACACTACAATGGATATTACGAATCAGTGTTTGTTCAGTCAGAAGCACTCAAATGGCCCAAACATTTATCATATGAATGTATATTTGTATTTGCATTTTTATTTTGTATTAAGACAAACTTGGAAAAAATAAAGCAGTTATTATATTAAAAATGGGTTATATAGGAAACTTATTATCATTTGTAGTTACCATTCTAAGCCTACTTTGAAATTTCTTTTGACATGCTCTATCTCAGCCACAATTACATAAAATGAGATACAGTTATTACTAGGGATTTCAGGGAAGAATTTTCAGATAGCATTAAAAAATGTTCAGTGTTTTTAATATCAAATTCATTCCTGGCTTAGTGATCTACCTAGTAACCTCATTTTTAAGTAAAGCTAAAAGAAACCACCATAATCAAGAAAAACAACAACACAAATAAAGAAAAAGAAATCAAAGCAAAAGGAAAACCTTTAGGATAATTTTTAGGATACAAAATATCTTCAACTCTGATTTCTAAGAATAACATTTGGAAATATAACAATGCATTTGGCATGGCTTCTAACAACTCCAGTTTTTGGCATGGTTTCTAACAACTCCATTTTTGATACAGTTGTTTTATTATTATTATCATTACTACCACTACTATTACTATTATTTGTAGTACTGGAGATTGAATTTGGGATCTTGCACATGCTAAGCAAGTGCTCTACCACTGAGATACATCCTCAACCCTTTTTATTTATTTTATTTAATTTTAAATTTTTACATTTTGTTACTGGATCTTGCCAGTATCCACTGGCATTGAACTTGCCATCCTCCTACCTCAACCTCTGGAGTCATTGGAATTATAGGCATGCATTGCTGCACCCAGTGGTAATAGCTGTTGATACATTCTTTTCCACAGTATAGCTCTGCTGTTCAGTAATGATCATGACTCCATCTTAGACAATTTGTTTTTAAGAAAACAATGTTACTATACAGAATTGCTAGATTTAGACATCCCATTATGGAAATTTCACTGAAATCCAAACAAAATAATATATAAGAAAAATTTTTATTAATTCATGGAATATTAAAATAATTGTAATTGTTCAATGTTTTCGTCTCCTAAGATCCACCTGAAGAAATTAAAAAAAAAACTTAAACAGGATTGGTTTTGTTTTGCAACTGACTGTAAGCTTAAGACTAGATTTACTTAGGAACTGCTATCAATTACCATTCAATTTTCCAGTTCCACAAGCACCAAAAGTGCCCATGAACTTTCATCCAAAGTAGCTTACTTAAATTTCTTTGTCCTCATAACACCCCAACCTTTTCTTTGTTTTCCAGATATGTACCAGAGGTCACCTCCATATGTGTATGTGTGTCCTGGATTGCAATCCTATTCTTTATTCACAAATAGAAATTCTTTTATTGAAATTTTTCTATATTTTTGTTTAACTTTGATAGTATATAACATTGGAGAAGGTTTCTCATATTAGGGCATACTTAAAATGAAGAGATATTACTGGGTAGGTGGTATAAAGGATGCTTGTTCTGAAGGGAGAGTTTCAGTAATTGTTTTCATCTCCGTTTTTTTTTTTAAATGGCATTTTTATATTTGAAAGTTCTCATAAAAATAAATCCATTAAAACTCTACTATAAAATAGCATTTGTGCAATCACAAAAATGTTTTATAGTCCATATTATTGTGGGTTTTTATCATTGATTAGCTAACAAATGTATTACATTTAGGCAATCCAAAAAGATATTAGGATTGTAATGAAAAACCAATAGAGTTATTATTTCAGCAGTAATGTCAAAATACCAAGCTTATTTAGAATAATAGTACATTGTCTTTTACACTAAAATTTTAGTATATATGGGTTAGTAGCTCTGTGGAACACCAGCATCAGATTAATACACTTTATTTTTTATTGTACAGATTAATAGGATTTACTGTGATATTTCCACTTATGCATGCATTGTGAATTGATTATGTCTATCCCGTCTTCTATGTTCATACTCTTCCCAGTTCCAAGTAATCCCTCTTCTACTCTCAGGTCAATGTATTATTATTATATATTTTTTTACTTCCCATATATGAGAGAGAAGATACAATACTTGTCTTTCTGTGTCTGGCTTATTCTGCTTTAATCCAACAATTCAACTAACTCATTTTAAGTATCGAATATATGCCAGGAACTGTGCTAGGCATGAGGAATTAAAATATGAGGCAGACAAATGTATTTCTCCTCCTCGTATTTATGTTAGGCTTAGAAAATCAGTCTGTATGTCATGATTCACTTTATGTAGAAGATAATTTAAGTTCCATGAAATTCACCAATCCTGCAGTGATTTCAGCACTGCAGCAGTGGACAACTCCACAAATACTGACCACCTCTCACTGAGGTTTCTCTATGTATCTCTGTTTCTTAACTTTCTTCAAATCCATAGGAATTTCTTTGTTCTATAAGTTCAGACAACTTAAATCCCATGAGGGAAGTGAGAAGGTGCAACTTTTCCTTATATCCAACTCTGATCTGGGGGAAATTCAAATGAAAACATTTAGTGAAATTGAATTTTTTTTTAAAGAAAAGGATGAATGAAATGTCCACTTGGAACCAGGTCCTATGAACATCCAATGAATATGCAGATATTTCATACTTATTATAAATGGAGCAATGTGTCACTCATTTTATTTGCAAATCACTTACACTCACAAAAATTCTTCAAGATATGTTTTACAAGTGAGGAATTTAGTGTACAGTAAGGTCTACTAACTTGCCTAGATTCGTACAACTAAGATGTTATATTTCTGAAACCTTAAATTCATGTTTTTAATCAAATGTTCTTAGTCACTTTAATAAACTATAACAACTCACTTATAAATGAATAAGATGATTAATGAGCATTTTCTTCAAGAGCTTATAGTCCAATAATACAGGTGAGCAAATAGACATAACTGAAATTCAATGAGACAGTAGACATATGTAAGGACAAGAAGAGGCTGAATCTAGACAAAATGCCAATATTTTCTCTTCTACTATATTTATACATACTATATATTGGATTACTCAGCCTTTTTATTTGGTTTTTGAACATCCAAATATCCAGTTTTCTATTTCAGTACATGATTTCTCACATTAGAATCTCAGAAAAAAATCTATCACTGTCCTAAAAAGAGTCCTAGCAACTTGTCGAACTGATTAACATTCACAGTTTAACCAGGGAATTAATCTTCTATGCTTTACTCTTGAGATAATCTTCCATAGCTCAGATTCAAATTTTTTCTCCTGTTTGCAAAGATAGATGATAGGATGATACTCAAAAGAATAAGTGTGTTTTCTGTCTGACTCTTATTTCTGATGTCCAGGCTTCAAGATGCTTCTTGATTTCTTATTTTGTTTGGTCAGTAAATTCTCTCACACACAGAAAGACACAAACACATGTGCTTTTTGATTCTTCTTTATGCAAGGTCTCTGAGACATACCACCCAACAATATTTTTGTTATATAGCCAAAATCTCCAATATATATGTGTATATAATGTAAATCATAAATTACCTATGCTTTACACAAGTATTACGTTCTACATTCTATTCAAACCTCAATCTAAATTTTACTTTATCATCAACAAATAATTAATAACCATTACCAATAATCTATTTATATCATTATGTTTTTATAAATGTAGCTTCTACAAACAGAAACCATCTAGAGAGCTAGTGAAGTGATGACTCATGTTAATATAGGGCATATTTTCTTTCATGCATTCTCATTGAAATGAAACATTCATTAGTAGGGTACAGGGAACCTTTTCTTGCTCCTTGCCTATTAGTTGTAGAAGGGAGGCAAATTAATGCATTCCAAAGTCAAATGAAACTTGAGGTAGTAATTCATGTAACAAAATACTCCATCATTATCAATGTGATATTGAGGTTGCAAATTCATTCATAATTTATTAATTGATCATCCAATTATTGTGCTTGCATATTGCTAAGCGGTAGAAACAAAAAGTAGATATTCTCAAATCTACTTTTGTTCAATTTTTTCTTTCTACTTATTATTCTCCCTTTTTCATCTCTCCCTCAAACACTTCCCTCTGTCAGAAAATGCAAAAGGTCCTGCAATCTGTTCTCAAGAATGAGAAAGATAGATCCATTTGGTTCACAAATCTATTTTAAATGCTGTCCTCAATTCAGTCATTATTCATTATTCTAGAATACTTCATTTATATCACAGAGATAAAATGAATGGCAGATAATCTGGCATTAAAGTGTCATTGTCTGACACACCCAAAATCCTAGCCTTATTCTCCATCAAATGTTTTTTGATATTGTATCTATTACACGGCCTTCCTGGCAGTACTTCTGATGAATTATTTTTATATTTTACAAGACAAAATATTGGCAGCCAATGTGGGAAAAAAGTTGAAATATTAAATATAAGGGTAAAACGTAAATGCCCAAAAATCTTGGTAGCAAAAGATATCACAAACTACCATCCTTTCACTATGAAAACATCTGCCTGAGGTCTCATAGTTGAGAGGATCTCTGAAATGGAAAAATGGAAAGAAATGGACTCCTGTCACAAAACGTTAGCATGGCTCACAATATATGATAGATAAGACATCTCAGATAGAAATTTGAAAGCTTACTTTCTTTTCTAAAGAACAACATTCAAAGGGACAGGCAAGGAAATATTAACTCCATCTCCATTGATCTGATGAAGATGACCCAACTGCTATCTGGTACTGTGGAACTATTAGCATCGTGACGTGGACAATACAAGAAGCATGACATATGGTTATTGATCTTTTAACAGGACTTGATACAACTCTATAAGCATGTTTAGTCAATAAATCAAAAAACTTGTAGACTTGTAGACTCTTAAATTATAAGCCAAGTTTGTTTTTAATATAGTAACATCCTATTTAACAAGATTCACTTGTAATTATTATGAGAGTTTATTTAGGTCTTTAATTGATCCACTTACCTAACAGCTCCTGATGACTATATTTAGAAGAAAATTATCAAATAGATGAGAAGGTCCAAATCTCACAAATACCCCCATTTAAGCAAAGCACAGTTCCTAACTTTCTCTAAGCTGTATAATAGCTCACTGACTTGGATCATTTAGCTATCATTAAAAAGAAGGAATTGCTGTGGCATATCTCTAGAAAAAAACCAAGGCAAAGAATCCTTTTTGAGTCACACTGTTCTCTGGAGTAATTCAGAGTTGTCACAACATGACACAGTGTGATTTCTTGTAAAAAATAAAGTTAACCATTGTGAAGCACAAAAATTGTAGATTTCATTTAAAAAAGATCAAAGCCTCTGAAAAAAATTTCATTTGTAGAAACTTTGGTGCCAAAGACTGCACAAACAAAATGAATTAGAGATTGTTAAATAAATAAATAAAGTTGGATATGTTTAAAAGAAAACCCTGACTCAAAAGTGAATGATGTTTATCAACCTTTCAGCAAAATGGTGAAGAATGAGAGAATTTTGGATGTAAATTTAAAACAATTTCGTGTGTGAGGATTCCACTTAGGAACTATCAGAAAGGATAGCTAACTTGTGACTAACAAAAGGCATTTTAACTGCAACAAATTCAGTATCAGTATATGGAATTTTTAGTTTAACTTTCATAAAATAGCAATCCACCTAACTTAAATGGAACTTCCAAATCCACAAAACTTCTGCTCTGTCAGATGAAGCAAGTAATGTTCATTTGATTTGATTGTTCTATTCTAAGCATGTTCAAACATAGGCATGAAATTCACTGTGGATCTCAATAAGCCATTTTACATCATTTTATTCACATTTTTCAGACTTATCCTCCTTGTAAAACCATCCCAGATGGAGAATTTTTTGCACCAATGAAGCCAAGACATCCTGTTGATCTCTGTGCTGAGATTTTTGTCATCATATTCTGAAAATCATGCAATGGGCAAAAGTTATTCTTAAAAGAAGGTCATGCAAAACTTCTTTAAGAATTGGGTTTCTCTTGTGAATATGAAATAAGAAGTGCCTCTTTTCCTATTTTCTTTAGCTATGCAGAGGCTCTCTCTCCCTGATGACCTGACACAGGACCAGCCAACACCATCCATAATGAAAATCAATGGCACCAAGTCACTAAACAATTACTCCGTCTTCTTTAAAATGCACAACTCTTCAAAACACAAGGATTTAGAGGCTGATTAATTTGCCATTTGTCTAGGAGATTGCACTGGCTGCATTATTTAAGAAGTGCCTTGTCTTTGTGCCCTCAAAAGCTAAAGCAAGATCAAAGATTTGAGAATCACCAGTCTCCATGAAGGGCATTTGGTGATGCTCTGAAAGGCAGCTAGAAGTTGTTTCCTAGGTCTACAGCATTCAGAATTTTATTCACACATCAGACTGAGATGGTTTGCAGCTTGTCTACATCTATGAAATAGAAAACGGGGAAAACAACAAAAACATGGCTCAAAAATGACTATTTGTTTACTCAAAGAAATATTCATTAGAACATATATTTTCTAAGTATATTTGAAATACACTGAAAGAAGAAAACTCATTCTCTTTCCTCTTCTTTGTATCCCCTCCTTTGCAATAAATATATCTCCATCTATATATTTTTATTATGGCATAAAAATGACTGTTTTTCTTTATTTTTATAATCTTTATGCCATACCTCTACAGAAATCCATAATGTTATAATTTGTACTAAAGTAGACATAGAAAAATTTCACTAAGATGTCACTTTATGTGTGGATTTCTATCTTTCCTTCCTCTAATGCCATTTGAAGACAGTAGCCAACTGTCTAGTGTCTAATTTAAGTTTTTCAACTTCTAATTTATTAATCTGAATTTTTAACTCTTAGGGATGTACTTGAACAGTTAGCTTATTTATCAAAGGAAATTGCAGGAGACTGTATTTTATTTCCTTTGTAAAATTTGAAATTTACCAAAATCATTTGATTAGAAGTACCTTTATAAGCAATAGAAAGTTAAGAAGAAATTTCCATGAAGCTCAACAGTTAGAGGTAGGAATTGAGAGAGAGCAAAGCCCACATGCTTCTCTGGCACATGCCTAGGAATTTGGAAAGGGAGCTCAGGAAGAAGTTGAAAGGACCTAGGAAATTCATCAGTGTGGTTGCATCTCTGGAAGGTACACTTCAGGCAGAAGACTGCATATCATATCTTAGATGAATTCAGTGGACAGTATAGGAAGTCATTCTTGTATGCTTATTTAGATTTTCTGAATATTATTCTGCTTTATATAATCTGCTTATATTTGTTAATATGCCATTTAACTACTTTTCAAGGCTGCTTCTCCCTCAGTGTGTGAAATCAATTTCTCTATATATGTTTTCCCAGTGAATGACAAAGTTAAAAATAAATCATCATTCATGCTTAGCTGAGATGAAGTAGGTATTTTACTCAAATTTTTCTAATAAGCATTAGTGAAGGAAAAACACAGAAGATACCCCGATAAACTTGCTTCTTCTATGCCCATGACTGAAATAAGTTTTTTTGTTTGTTTTTGTTTTGTTTTTAAATAGTATTCAATCTTTAAGAGACTGCAAAGAAAAGCTCTGAATGTTAGAAACTGTTTTGGACAAGTTGATTATTATTGTTGATTAGTGTTTCTAAATGTGCATGTCGTACCTTGCAACAGTTGATATCATTTGCATTGTTCTTATAACATCGCCCATTGTTCATGGGTGATGGCAAACATATCTGATTATCTTTAATTAATAAGTGAGCATGCACAAAGATTGCTTAAATGAATATCATATGGTCACATGGCCCCTATAATAATAACTCAACTATAACCCATGTCTCGAAACTTCAATGCCATTTACACTATCTTGTACCTCCTCCTGACTTCAAAAATTCAAGAAAAAAAAATAATTAACATGTCTGGGTTATCCTCTTCTATTTATTTATCCAACAAGACATTAGAAGGAATATATGTCCAGTAAGATATACCAAAGGAGAGAAAAGAAGAGCTAATTCTGTGCAAGATGTGTAAGAACATGTTGTCAACTCTGTCACCGCCAACCCTTTTGGGTGACAGAATTATAAACATGGATTTTATTCCTTAGATGTCTTCTACATGTGGTTTCAGGTTGGAGAGTACCTATGACAAATCCTCCTATAAAATTTGGAAAATGATAAAGAAGGGAGGCCATTCATCTTTGTATGCAGCAAGTGAGTGACACGGGCATATGACAGACTTTATTCACAGCAGCTTCCTGCAACGTTACCATCAGTCACTTGTTTTGGCTTCCCAGGCAATGGCTCCTGGAGAACCACTTGCTGAGTTACTGCATAGGAAAATGCTGTTTGGTGGTTTACAAATATTCAAAGTAGCGTCCACAGAGTTGCTTGGGAGTTTTCCTGTGAGGTTCTTGCATTTCTGACTGCTTAAGGGCACATTCCTGAAGGAATGTTGCTTCTAGGAGCTGAGATCCTTGGTACAGTCTTCCCCATCCTTTGCCCCACAGAACTTCTACTAGTTCTGTGACTCTTTAATTTCATCAGTTAAAATGCTTCATTAGTGAAAAACACAGAATAACATATATAAGTCATTCTTAAGACCTATCCCTGCCTGTTACAAAGAGCATCATTAGATATGCTTATTTAATACAAGTTTATCTATGTGTTCTTATAATGATGGTTGAATGAGAGTAGTCAGGTAATTAAAAAATTAATCTTGCCAGGCATGATGGCACTTGCCTGTAATCCCTGAGGCTCAGGAGGCTGAGGCAGGAGGATCTCAAGTTCAAAGCCAGCCTCAGTAAAAGTGAGGCATTATCAACTCAATGAGATCCTGTCTCTAAATAAAATACAAAATAGGGCTGAGGATGTAGCTCAGTGGTCCAGTGCCCCTGAGTTCAAAAAAATTTATCTGGCCAAAGATTGCACTTATAGAGGTAAAAATTTCTGCTAAGTTTGTTAAATAAGTATTTTATTATTGATTTATTTTTTAAATGATCAGATCTATATGCTATTTAACATAAAACAAGGCAAGAAGAATAAGTGTGTTAAATCTTTCTCAGAATCAAATGAATCAAAGGCATCGTACCCTAAACTATCACCAAAATAACCTGTGACATTAGAATACTTTTTATGATGATGCATTGTGTTGAATACACATGCTTCAAAACAATGGTCCTTGATTTTTTAAAGCTTATGTTCCATAAATTACTGCTTGTATTTTTTATACTTCCAGAGCTGCAAACATTTACAAATTTTATGGGCCTACAACATGATTTAGTATGATTATAGATAGAGTGCAATATAATAAAAATTTACTTTTACATTGAATATTATTTGCTTATTTAAAATTAGAAAATAAAAAAGGACTAAGTGTTTTGGGGGATAATAATGCATTTGTGACTATGTAAGAAAGCATTCATACTTTTAGAAATATTAACTTAAGCAACTATAGGCACGGCATAAGGAATTGGCCTTTCAATATTTCATCAAAAATCAATAAAAAGAAGTATCTGGTACCTATTAATTAAATATGGCAAAGTCATGATAATTTTAAAATCTGATTTATGGGTTATATGAAGAGTCCATGCCATATTTTCTGCTTTTCAGTATGGTTTACATCTTTCCAATAATGCTTACATAATACAGAAATACACAGCTCTTCTCATATTCATATATGTGAACAAAATGAATATTAATATATGTGAATATGAATATAATTGAATGAAATTCCAGGAAATTTGTTCTCTAGCTCTGACAAGGGCATATGTGAACTTATCAGCTCCCTTCCTGTTTCAGGATTTTGCATATATGGTCCTTTTCAGGGATCAATGAATGAAACTAATGATTTGCTGCATATCTACTTAAATACCTTAGAAAATCTTAATTCTTATATTAAAATTGATAGATAAGTAGGTATTATTTTATCCATTGTAAAAAACTGGAGCCTAAAACTCAAATGAAAGATTTGGACACATTAACAAAAGAGAGAGAGAAAGGATTTAATAGCTTTTCTATGTGACTTCAAAAAGATCTTACTTTGTTTTGCTGTACCACATTTTTCTTTTTTAATGACTCTGAATATGGCTTGCTATATAGTTATTAGATATATCAATTCATGTTATGAGAGACTTTCTGGTTTCATAGCTCCTGATTTATATTTCTTCAAATAAAGTGGGAAGTGTATACATGACAAAATATCTTTATTCATACATGTTTGGATAGTGGGTGATGATATGTAATCAGATTGGGGGTGTGGGAGGTGAGAGAAGAATGGAGGAACTTTAGATTGTGTAGAGGAAAATGAGAGGGGGAGGCAGAGGGGTTATGAGAAATGGTGGAATGAGACAGACATCATTACCCCATGTACACGTATGATTACATGAATGGTATGAATCTACATCATGCACAACCATAGAAATGAAAATCTGTACCTCACTTGTGTACAATGACTCAAAAGGCAGTCTGTAAAAATAAAAAAAAATAACAATGTGGTTACTCAATTGATGCTACATTTTTTAATGAGCATTTCCAGATACTATGCTATATCTCTAATTTCAACTCTTAACTGCTTTGCACTTATTTCTTATGTAAAAAGGAATAAAAATGTGGGCATGATGATGCACACTTATAATCACAGCAGCTCAGGAAGCCAAGGCAGGAGGATTTGAAGTTCCAGGCCACTCTCAGCAATTTAGGGAGGCCCTAAGCAAATTAGCGAGAACCTATTTCAAAATAAAAAATAAAAATAGCTGGAGATGTAGCTGTGGCTAAGTACCCCTGGGTTCATTTCCTAGTCTCCCAAAATAAATAAATCAGCAAATAAATAAATAAATAAATAAATAATAAAAGTAATAAAATGTTCAGTCTACATGCACATTGAGTTAATGAAGTTAATAAGATGTAGCAGCATGCAAAATATTACTGGCAAATATGATTTCAAATCTCCAATGGAGAGGTTCCTGTCTAGATAAAGTTGTCCATAGAAATAAAAAACAAATCCACATGGAAGTATCCTGCATAAAAGCTATCAATAGTTGTACATAAGGTCCACTACAGAAATTAAAATTCATTATTTCATATATCTGAATCAATTTTAATATCTGTGAAATAAATGTTTTTGACTAGAGTAGTGCTTTTGAAAATATTTTTATAGATATTTAGGGTTTTGATGAATGGTTCAGGGATTTCTGTGCATTTGAACAACTAACTGAGTAGGGGATATCGATCCCTTGTTTGAAGGCACCTAAGGACTATTCTGATGTTTCTTTTCTTTTCTTTTCTTTTCTTTTCTTTTCTTTTCTTTTCTTTT
>JAJEJO010005165.1:752241-823097 GCA_020662805.1 Glaucomys volans | reverse complement strand
TTCTTTTCTTTTCTTTTCTTTTCTTTTCTTTTCTTTTCTTTTCTTTTTAATTTTTTGATTCATTGAACACAAATGGAGTACAGCAATTGTTTTTCTGGTTGTACACAAAGTAGAGTCACCGCATCTGTGCATTCATACATGTACACAGGGCAATGATGTCTGTCACACATACTATTATTATTCTTACACCCCAACCTCAACCCCACCCCTCCCTTCCCTCTATGCTCTCTATCCTTTCTCCATTCTTGCCATCATTCCACCCCACATTATTCATCATCATTCACTTATCAGAGAGACCATTCGGCCTTTGGATTTTGGGGATTGGCTAATCTCACTTAGCATAATAGTCTCTAACATGATCCATTTACCTACAAATGCCATAATTTTATTCTTCTTTATGACTGAGTAATATTCCATTGTGCATATATACCACAGTTTCTTTATCCATTCATCTATTGAAGGACATCTAGGTTGGTTCCAAAATCTAGCTATAGTAAATTGAGCATCTATGAACATTGATGTGGCTGCATCACTGTAGTAATCTGATTTTAAGTCCTTTGGGTAAAGGCCAAGGAGTGGAATAGCTGGGTCAAATGGTGGATCCATTCCAAGTTTTCTAAGGAACCTCCACACTGCTTTCCAGAGTGACTGCACCAACTTGCACTCCCACCAGCAATGTATGAGTGTAGCCTTTTCCCCACATCCTCGCCAACACCTGTTGTTGCCTGTATTCTGGAGTGAGAGGGCCTGCCAACCATAATGTGAGATGTGGGGTGTCTTGGGTTTATAGAAGCCATCAATCAACCTGGCTCATTTTATTATTTTGATTAAGGTTAAACTTAATCATAGAAGTTTAATATAACAAAAAATATCCTTGTATCACTTAACAACAACAACAAAACAAATTCACAGGAGCAATTGTTTCAAAAGGACTTATTTTTTAACTAATTACAAAGTATTTTTAAAAAGATTTTGGTGTCATTTCCACTTATTTTCACTATTGTTTAATAAATTTAATAATTACTGAAAATGCACTTTCAAAAGGATTCTCACAAGAATTTTACTACCAGTTATAAACCATCAAATAAATAATAAGGGTTGGAAGAGCTCTGAAAATCATCTTCGTTTTTTTAACTTTACTACTCATATTACCTTAGTATTGGAAAATAGTTTAACTTGCCACTCTCCACCATCACTCAGTCAGTCATAACTAAGCCAGCTTTTCTAGTTTGGGAGTAGAAAAGGGAACATATCAGTTTGTGATCCAATACTGGCTGGAATTGGAATTTATGGATATTAATCTTGCCATCAACTGTAATCTATTTTCCCACTTTTAACTCTATTATTTTTCTTCCAATTACCTTATTTCTTCTTTTATCCTGTTATACTTTATATCTCTGAAAGCATACCAAGTTCTTTGATTTTGAATACTATTAAATCATGATAGGCACAATAAAGAGAAATGATGAATTTCTGTTGATTTATCTATATTCCTTTTGTGAATCCTCTTTGTTGCAAAGTATAGAATGCAAAACATATGTCATTAAAGAGTAAATGGGAGAAACAGGAAGCTTAACTGAATAACTAGCATGTAGAAACCTTAATGAGGAAACCTAACTCCACTTGCCATGAGCTAATCTGTTCTCTTCAGAAATGGTTACTTAGAACAGAAATACTCTGAAGCTTTGCATAGATCAAATAAATAATAGCATTTAAATACCATAGAAATGATTGCTTATCATTTTTTCATTTTTATATTAACATCCAAGTTGTTAAAAATAAACTTGCAACTATTTTTAGAAACTAACTTGTTTGGTATAAATTTATTTCAGTTCCACTGATATGTTGGTGGAGCCAAAAATACTCTGTTTATCCAACAGGATAAGAGTCAGACTGCTGCTTTTAGCACTTGGTATCTGCGTCCCTTGCTCGATCATATGCATCAGCAGATGCTCCTGTGCTACACAGATGGGAGCCACTTAACACTTTCTGAATCTTATATCACTGCCACTGACATCTTTTAAATGTAGAGCTGTCACTCTATGCCAATAAGAGACTTGCAACTACCATTTATACATGTGTATATGTACACATATAAATATATATGCATATATATGCATAATTTTTAACTGTTTTGGATCAAATGCTATCTGTATATCATGACAATATCATAGACTCTACAAGTGTTCATATGGCACATAAACTATACATAAAGTCTGCATAATTGATCCTTTTAAATAAATGTATTGGAACATCTTCTAATCTCAAGCACAATAAATTAGACTATAATAAAAACTGCTGGTGGTTTCAAGTAAATAATATTTAGGTTTTCCTAAAAATATAATTATATTCATATTTCTGATAAAACTTCCCTGATATATTTCTGTGAAAGTAAATTTCTTTACACTGTGTTGATTAAAATCATAATATAGTGAGTAACATGGATAGATCATACGATATGAAATGGAATATAATAATTCTTGAAACAAGATTTATAAATTTGTGTTATATCTGTTAATCAACACAATATTAAATGACTTTACAGAGAAATATAACCCATTCATATTTAGTCTCCTTATTTTTAGATAATATTCTCCCAATAAACTATTAATTATGTTTTTATTTTATGTATTTTGTGATGCTTTGACATCTTAGGGCTTTATGGATTCAGGGGGGACTGCCCCTCTTAGATAATTTAGATAATTAGATAATTCCTAGAGATAGAAAATGACTTGCCTGCAAGCTCTTTGATAGGCAAATAAACTCTATGGGTTGGACACAGTTTGAATGTGTCCTCCAAGAGTTCATGTGTGGACAGCACAGTTCCTAGTGTGGCCACAGGAAGAGATTTGGGACATGCAGTGGAATGCCACGTCCCTTCCTCCTGAAACTGTAACAAGCTATCTTTCTAATGGTAATCCTCTCCTTATTAGTGGAAAGGATACAAAAAAAATCCCCGTACATTTTAAAACACCAATCAAACCCAGTTTCTTTCAATAGACCTCAATTCTACAAATTGAAAAATCCTATATAAGTGTCATGAAGCTTTCTTAAAGGGTAAATATTTAGGTTTTATTCTTGATTTTGAAAATTATTTGGTAATTACACAGTAATATGCTAAACCATGATTTTTCTCCTTCTAAAAATGGTGATTTATACATGAATGGATAATTTCTAATTCACAAATTGACCATCACATGTGAAGTGCTACAAAAGTGTAGATTTTTGTTCCCAAGCAAAGAAATTGAACAACAATTTCAAATTAGGAAAAGGGAATTAATCATTAGGGTTCCTTCTTTTTTAATTACAACATTTATGTATGCTCCACTTATCTTAAAACAATGTAGAATTTCATAAAGAAAAGGTAATTGAAAGTAATTGAAAAATATACACACAAACCCCCCCGTTCATCTTATCCCAATGTTATTGTTTGGCAATAAATCCCTCAATTTTCTTTCAAAGAAAGAGTGGAAAGTTTTATATTTAAAAAATCACGAAGTATTGATCAGGATTTTGTTCTTTATAGATAAATTTCAACTAGTGAAAATGTAAAATATGTAACGTAACTATTAAGTTGACAATTTGTAATCCCCAATCTTATTTCAAGAAAGGCATAAGAAAAACATTATTAAAACGGTTTTTATTGTCTATGTGCAGAAAAGATACTCCCATGGTAATACCCCAGAGACAATTCATAAACTTCATAGGAAAAAAATTAAACATCTAAAATGAGCAAATCCACAATGACTTTAAAAATGGGTTTCAACTTCACTTCATTGATATGACAATCTAATATATGTGCTTCCTGATATGATGTATATCCTAGGAAGAATACAGTCTTGTAAAATAAGCTGAACTTGAATATAACCAAGGCTTTAGAGCTAATTTTCTGTTTACAGAAAATGAGGTAGATAGGGTTTCATATTACATAGTATCTCTGTCAAATAAATTCAAATTATGGGGCATTCTATGAAAACTTAGTTTTTAAAAGAAAGTTTTATTGGAAATAATTTTAAAAGAAAGATGATTCTGATTAAAAGAGATTAAGAGAATATTTGTATAAGTCTGTTATGTTGAAAAGTGCTATGGTTTAATGTGTCCTCCAAAATTATTATGTTGGAAAATTTACCCCCAGTGAAACAGTATTTGAGGTGGGATCTTGCAGAAGTTATGCAGGCCACAAGGGCTCTACCCCTACAAATGCATTATGCCATTAAAGAAAGGGCTTGCAAAAATAGGTTTACTCTTGTCTGCTCTTTTGCCCTGTGAGAATACTGTCTTGATCCCTTTGTTTTTCCTTCCGTCATTCACCATGTTTGAGGCAGCAAGAAAGCCCTTTCTGGACACCAGATAATGGCACCTTGTGCTGGCACATCTCAGCCTCTAGAATTATCGGAAATAAATTTTTGTTCTTTATAAATTACCCAGTCCAAGATATTTTATCATAGCTATACTAATAGAAAAAGACATAAATTCTGTCCCTCAATTGTGGGGGAACTTAAAACTCCTTCTAAAAAATCAAATTTATTAACTAAAAATTTAAAATGTAAGCCTTGATTAGATTCCGGTTTTGAAAATACAATTAAATCTAATAAAACAGTTTGAATGGAGCAGATATTTGGTATATTACATAATTATTCTGATAATTGGAATAATTATGTACATTCTATGTCATTAAGTGGGACCAATCCTTTCCTTAGAAGTTGCATATGAAGTACTGAGGGATAAAATGTAGTTTTGTGTGCAACTCTGTTTCAAGTGATAGTGACAAAACTGTAGCTTGATGTGTATGCGTGTGTGTGTACACTTAAATATGGAGGACGTATTTAAAAATTCTTATTATTGTTAAATGTAAGTGGGTGTATAGGTTTACCTTTAAACTTCATACCTCTTCAAACTTTTCTGAATATTTAAAAACTTTTATAATAAAAACATGGGAAAAACACCCCTTTGTACTTTCCTCTTGCCTGATGGTTGCTTAGCTTTTTACTGTGAGGACTGACCCCCTACATATTCAGATTTTTGGACTGGATCTACTGAAAAGGTAAAAGGAAACAGCCTTGTGAAGGCATATAGCTGGGATCTGACTGTTGTGAAAGGTTTGTATAACATTGACACACTTATATTATACCTATTATTCTGATGAAAAGAGTGAGACAGCTGTAGGGCTGATTACTCTAAGTATTGGGTGTGGAGCTGGGTCTGTTCTGTTGTCTGGATATCTATTAATACCTGGTTAAAAGATTATAAAAGAAATGTCACCAAGGTGAATGTTTAAGTACAATCCATGTTTCCATCTTAATATAAATAAGAGCAGTTCTCCTAAGTTTTTCAGCTGCTTTAATAACAGGTCCAGACACTTTTAATGACTTGATGCACTATATTCTTTGTACAGTGTTTTATAAAATAAAAATGCTATATTTATACCTCTTAATTATGAAGAAATATCTTCAAATTTATGATGTCTTCTACTAAGTAGAACACTAATTGGTAACTGTGTCAAACAACTGCTAGAATATTTTCCTCTCCTACTGGGACACAGCTCAGGTCTAGGCCAGGTTTATATTCTTTGCTTCTATTTCTTTTGCTTTCCTTGGCTATGGATACTGCAAACTTTAAGCCATTTGTCATTTTTACCAATTAAAACAATGAGCTCCACCAAATTAAAAGGACTGCTACCCCTTTAAGTGCATGTTTAATAATTCATGCACGAAATAGGACTTTCTTTCCCCTGCTGGAATGAACAAAATTTCCTCAGAGATTGCTTTAGTGTTATATCTAGATAATGCTCTAGGATTACAATCTAAATCATACTAGAATAACTGCATTCGAATTACTATGATACATCATTCTAATGTACAGGCTAACAGTATAATGTTGCTGTTGGGGTAATCCAATAAAACCAGTGGGTCTCAGAACTAGAAGTGCATGAGAAAGGCCTTGAAGACTGCCAGAATATATATTGTTAGAGAGGGGGGGAGAATTTGTGTGTTTTTAACCTTACAAATACATGGCCATACTAAAGACTAAATGGGAATAATTTTACAACCAATGAATAAAACAGACTGTCGTTATAAATTCATGTTTATGAAATGGAAAATAATTTTAAAACCCTGGGATGCTGAAAGTAAGCCATTTGGGCTGGATGCAGTGGATATGCATTCACTTGAATCTGAAATGTTTATCAATTAGCCTGGGGTTCAGTGATCTGGTTTCTCCTCACATTTGGCCCCAAAGCATCATAGGGGGTAATAGAATGGTTTAGATTTCAGAGTTAACATTTTAAGTTCCATTTTCTACCACTTTCTAGCTGTGTATTCATCGCATATGCATTTACAACTCTGTAACTGAATGGTCCTGTCTACAAGGTAAAGATGACAAAATCTAAAATAGACTTAATTAAAATATTATAATTCTCATGAATGTGTATGTTTAAATTATTAATATGTGTGGGCACAGCACTCTGCTCATTTAAAACAACTCCCTCAACATCTTACTGATGCCGAAAATATCAAGCTTTAATTTCATAATATTGTTTGTTCATATACGAATGTTTCTTATTGAAAATCTTTCAATAATTTCTGATATCCTAAAATGAAGTCATATTTTGCTATGATCTTTTATACTACTTATATCATTGGAACTCCTTCTCCAGTCATGTATTTTTTTAATCTTTCCAGAATCATACTCAACTTTGTGTAGAATTCATACTTCTACTAAACTCCTAATTATTTATGATTCTTACTCTCTTCCAGCTTCAGAACTAGTCCTTCTATTTGGAACATTCATCCTATCAATAAGGCTAACGCATACATGTTCTTCAGACCTCTACAGAGCTACAACTAAATTTGAAATCCCTTGCCTCATTCTCCCATCCAAACTGGATTCCTCTAGTATGAATCCCAATAGCTCTTAGAGCAGTCTGCCTCCACTGTGATGCAATAGTATTTCTCTTTACCAAAAGATGGAAAACTCCCTTAGTACTTCTACCAAATTCCACATTGTATCTCTCATCCCTGGGAGAGTGGCCATCACATAGCATGCAGAGCAAATATCTATTGACGATACGTTTCAGAGATATTATGTTAAATATTAGTACCTCTTGGAATATTAAAATACCTAATATATCTTTTGGTCACTAACTGCAAAGCAAATTCACACTATCGTCAGGTGTCCTTGTAAATTTTTTCCAGATGCAACTCTTCCCCACCCTCCCATTTTTAGTAGCAGAAAAATATTAAAGTCACTTGGTCACCAATTACTTAGTTCAGTAATTAAATGTCCTGTTTAATGAAATAATTAAAACTTTCCATACTATTCCAAGTAAAGCCACTTCCCTTTCCTCCAACCAGATGTGCAGTAGCCTGGCAAGCCCTGTAGAAGGTCCCCTTCAACTTTCTTATCCAGTGTTACTGCACTCACTTGATGGTGGAAAAGAATTGTGAGCTGAAAGGTTAACAGAAATAGGCTATTTTTTATCACCATTAATTTCTGTCACAGGGTCCCTTATATTCTGGGTCTCACTGCTCAAAAGCTGACTTCTTTAAAAGGTACTATATGTGTTGGGGGATACAGGGGCACATGTATTTGAAGAGGAGGGTTCTATAGCTAAATTCCAGCTGTGCTTCCTATGCCAACAGTGATACATTTTCCTCTTCCTTAGTTCTGATATTTTTGCTTATGCAATTCAGACTCTGGAGATCCTATCACTTCTAATACATTCTCCCTGGCAGTTGATTCTCCAGGGCTCTGGGCCATTTCTCTCAGATGTGTGACCAGCATCTGGTTCTTCAGAAGTATTCTCTCTGGACCTCAAGTGACATAGAAAATACCCTTAAAACTCTTGCCCTCGGGAAAGGGGATAAAAACATCTAAGGTTAAGTTCATTCTAAATAATCTTACCTATTCTTGAATCTTCAAATCCACAGTTTTATATCCTTAATGTAAAAGAGAAGCTTATACTATGTGTGAAGTTTTTAGTATTTGTTTTGCAAATTTTATAAAGTTTTCTTTTTTCAATTCTTTTTGGAATATGATATCTATTGTTTTGTGTCCTCTTTGAAATTTGAAGTTTAATGTCTTATTATTCTAGTTCTTCTAACAAAGACAGAAGGGCTTTGATAAGGCAAACTTCAAAATTTGGTACCATTTTCTGGGAACACTGTATGCCCCTTATGTGGGCAGAAAAGTGGGGAATCTGTGACCCCTGAATATAGCTTGGGTCATAGGTTAAAAGTATAACAGTAAAGCTTCCTGTGGCATGGGGAAAATTGAGCTACATGGTCTCTACAACAGTTTGTGATTTCAAGCTGCTTATTTTGAAAAACAAACCAACAAAGAAACAGGAAAACTAAGAATCAAACTACCAGTGTGATTTGAGTGTAGAAATTTTATTATGTTCTTCATTCATTTTAAATGAACTGAACATGCTGAAATTAAAATTATAAATTTGCAAATGAAATTTTTTTCTTCATATAATTTACTCGTGGGCAGATTTAGCAAATAGCTTAACATCCCCAGCCCTTAAAATAAACGTTCTAATTGTTATTATTATCGTGTTTCAACCCATGTTTCATTTAGTGCAGACCCACCTCTTCATTCCCAAATGTCAAAGGCATCTATAAGCCATTAAGACTTACTGTCTTGGGCTGGGGTTGTAGCTCAGTGGAAGAGCACTCACCTAGCACATGTGAGGCACTGGGTTTGATCCTCAGCACCATGAATATATATATAAAAAAAGGTATTGTGTTATCTACAACTAAAAAAATATTTTAAAAAGACTTAACTTCTCTATATATCAGATTCCACTAATTTATAACTAATTAGGTGTATCCTTATAAATATATGGAAGAGATCATGTCCTTAAATTTTCTGGTAATTAAAAATGATATGTAATCTCAAATGTATATAAATTATTTTCCAGGTGCACCAACAATCTTGTACTAAAAATCTATGGAAAATCAGATTCCCTATATTTTTCCCAAGTATTTTTCAACAACATTCTTTGTAGTAGAAATCTGTCATCTTGGCTGTCAATACTTCCCCCTGGGGGAGCAATGGGAATAGTCCCTCCATTCCTCCTCATGGTCTTAGGCACACTTGAAATGCTTGTCTTCTGTTTTGGCTGGTCCAGGGTTGTTCACCTGCACAAGATATAACTTCAAAGTATGGTTTGGGGATTTGAAATGCTGACTTAATCATTTCTTCTCTCTGACTGCTTATTTAAAGAGCAACCATCTTAAAAAGGAGAACATTAAATATATCCATTTGGTCTCCATGAAGAAAAAAATACTTGGTCCATCCAAAGGTAATAGAAGAGAAGGTATGAAGGAAGAATAAAGGAAAGAAAGAGAAAGACGGCTTCCTTAGGGGAAGGCTGGAATTTGTCCATATGCTATATCCTGTGCCTTAGAAGCCAAGAGATGCTCCTTCCAACCTTATAAACATTTCTCCTTTTGCTTAAACTCACTACATGGTGTCAACTTGGAAAACAAGAGAATTAACTGAAACATTTTACCATAATAAGTAACCATAACATACATCAAAGATCACCTAATAAGTCTAGCATTAGCAGGTTTTAAGTCCCAAACTTCCATTCTGATTGTTTTATAACCACCACATCGAAAAACACAAAGGCGGCACATAAATTCTTACTTGTAGATTTTGGAAAAATAGTAGAAAGTAGCTCCTGAAAAGCTAAAGATTTTATGTAGGTCTCTTTTTATCCAAAATTATGAGCTGACAAAATTAAGTGAAATATATGCTTCCTGGTTTTTTTCAGGCACAGCCTCTCTCGAATGTGCCTCCAAATGAATATTCTATAACCAAGCTATTCTCAAAAATGAATCCTCATTGTCAGCCAAAAAAGTCACTTTAAAATATAACTAATAATTAATGCAGTTTCCTAATCTTCAGACATCTACGATTCATACTGTTTTATTAATACTTTCCATCTCCATACTCAACATATTCTTTTCATCCTCAGGGGACACTAAGTTTTTACATTCACAGCTTGTTCAATAACTTTCTTCTCATCATTTTTATTCACAGTTATATTGTTGAAGGTATCTGTTGAGTATTCGATTCTCATCACTCAAACATGCACACTACTGCATGTGTAATCAGCACACCCAGACTGCTAACTTGTTTGATTTACAAACATCTTTAGTAGGCCTCCAGGTAATCACAGAAAGTACCCCTCCCATGCCTCTGCCCTTTCATTCCTCATTACTTAATGGAGAAAACAGATTGATCTGTTGTCTGACAATTTGTCATCCCCCACAGCCTGCTTGTGTCAATCAGAGCTAGGGGACAGACATTCATCAGAACAATCTGGACCTTGTCATTAAAAATGGACGTGTATTTCCTGTAAAGTTGATCTGAAATCAGAGTGCCCACAAAAGGGCAGTGAACAGGACAGCTGTGAAGGCCACTTGAAGGGAACTATTAGCTACTGAAGGATGGAAACACCATTTTGTTCAAATTCATGATCGTATCTCTTTTCAATGAAAAACAGTAGAGGAAAAAAAAGGAAGGGGAGGGAAACAAGTGATGTCTCAGAATTATGAATTTCATAACTACCACATTCTTCAGGGTTTAAATATGACTATTAAGGGATAAATGCATGGATGAGTTAATTTTATTTCTAAATTTTAAAAACATTATTCAAAATCCTCTAGCGAAAGCTGTCTTTTATCACTTGCCATTGCTAAAGTGTATCCTTTAATAGCACTATGTAATAATGATAAAGCCTAAGCAAAACTTCATAGAAAACTTCAGGGGGAAAATGAATTGAAATATGTAAAATTAAATTAGTTTTAGAATAGAGTTGCTAGCAATTAACATTAAAAATCATCTTCCTAAAACATGTGAAATACATGCATCTGTGCATTGCTTAGATCTCAGAACAGAGTTCAGGAGCAGTGTTTAATTTTTTATTGAAGTTATAATTACTTGGAAATTTCAATATTGCCATGAAAATAATTGTTTCTCTTTAAGGTATGCTGGGAAAATGCTTATTAAATTGATTAAATATTCTCTTATATGGTAAAATTTCTAATAGTAAAATATCATTCTCCTGACATTCTAACCGGTTCATGATGAAAAGTCAACAATGAGATGAAAGGATACTAGCCCACTGAGCTGGGGATTACTCTCTTAAATTGTGCTACATCTAGATCCTTCTTAATTATGTAATTTACTGACTATTCTAAACACAAGACAAATGTAGCTACAATGAAACTTGAAGTATCATACTATTAGTAATATAAATTTGAACTTCATTAATTGATTAAAAAAATAAAAATTGTGTGCCACCTCTATTCATTCATCCATCAGTCAATTAGGCAGTCATTCATTTGTCCATTGATTCAGCAAATATTCCCCTAGCCCTTCTAATTTCTACACATACTAATAGAACCTGAATGAACAGTGATGAATGAAAATGAAAAGATCTCTCTACCCTAATGGAATTATAAACCTGGGAACTAAAATACAATATGAACAAGTTATCACAAATATACTTTATATTTGGGGGAAGTGGGATGAATAAAATGGACAGGGATCAGGAGAGATAAAATTATTTCAAGGGGATTACTTTAGTAGCAAATCAGTTTTGTCTTTCTGAGATGTAAGAAACAGGGGAGAGCATTACAAGAGGAAACAGTATAATATGTAGAAGCTAAGTCTTAGACAGTATTCAGAGAGAGAGAGAGAGAGAGAGAGAGAGAGAGAGAGAGAGATTCCCAAGAGGGTGTTGGGAAATAGGCAGTGGGAAGGATTTGGATTATCATCTCTCTCTAGTGGGAAACATGATGATTGATAAGCAGGAAAAATGCCAAGATATTTCTTTCTCTCTCTCTCTCTCTCTCTCCATATATATATATATATATGTATATATATATGTATATATATGTATATGTGTGTGTGTGTGCACACACATACATTTCTAGTCAGCATGAAAATTAGCATAATCCTTTACCTGTTCTAAAATTCAATAAGAATGTATATTCGAAACAAAAATCCCACATTTGGTAGGAAAAAATGGCCATGAAAGAAATACTTAGAATTGATGGTACAGATATGTCTTGTAACATTATTTATGAGGAAAATAATTTAAGAAAATGAAAAATTTCAACTACTGTTTAAGGTAAAAAGGATGAACTTCGACCAAAAATAAACTTAACACTGAAAATATATATTTATATTACTTAAATTACGTATACTTATAATTATTATTTATAATACAAAGTCCATGAGAATATTGATGTTTAGGAGGCTTGGTCAAAATGGATCGTCAGAGAAATATTTAGACTTAAATTTTTGCATTTTTATAAATAGAAAAAAAGTGAGAAATTTCTGTTATTTGTTAAGAGCCTGACAAAATAAATTATCTTATAGTCACATTAAGAAAAAGACTGTGTGTGTAATCTCTTTCATATTCACAAATATAATGAAAGCTTAAGAACCTAAGTGTTTTTTAATTAATGATGGGAAATGAGAAAGGGCACATTAATATGTCTTCTGATAATTGTTGCAGCTTCAATCCATATTGAATATAATATAGTTGTCAAAAAATTGGAAGAAGAGCACAGGAGTAACAGGGACATTTGCATTGAGTAACAATGTACACAAGCTAGAAATACAAACTGGAAGTAGCAGTTTCCTACCCTCCACTCCTCTACTCTCCTTTTTTTCCCAGATCCTGCATAGTTTGATTATCTGGATACAATGCACACCAAACTGTCCCCAGAAGTAGAGTCTGTATTCCCCTTGCATACAGAGTTCTGAATTCATGCAAAATGACTCACTAAGAATTTCTAAATTATAGTTGGCAATCAGTCTATCACCTTCGAAAGAAGAAACCTATCCCTTCCATATATATTCAGAAATGTTTAAGAATTTTTCAAAAGAAGAAAACATACCTGGCAAGACAATCAATATAATCCAAATAATAATTTGATTACAAAGATTAATTTTAAAATGGGAAATACATTTACATCCAAGCAATTGCAAATATTTTTGGATGCCCTACTTCGTGCTAGTAACAATGCTAGGCAACTATAGACCATCCTATTTTGTCATTGACTTTAAAAGCTTTGTTGTGAAGAATCTAGCATGTTCAAGGTATAACTATGTTGTATTTAACTTAATTTTCAAAGTCATGGAAAATCCTTCCATTTAATACCAAAATCATGGTCATTACTTTGGTTTAAAGTTTATGAGTAACATCCCCCACAGGTTCAGATATGAAAGTTTTGTCCCAAGAGTGGTCATATCTGGAGGTACAATGGGCCTGTAAGAAGTGGAGTCTAGTTGGAGGTACTCAGGTCTTTATGGGCAGACCATTAAGGGGATTGTGGGACCTGGGTCCCACCCTGTCTCTCCTAGCTGGAGATGTAAGCACTTGCTCTTACACGTGCTCCTATCATGACGTTCCACCCCTGCTACAAGCCCACACAAATGGAGCTTCCTGATCTTGGACTCAAACCTATAGAACTGTGAGACAACACAGTTGGATCTCTTACTTCATAAGATCCCTGTGTCAGGTATTTCACTATAGTAACATAAAGCCAACCATTATAGTCACTAATAAATTTGAGGAACTCATTTTATAAAGCCTATATGCAAATTATTCTTAAATGTATATCTCCATCCTTGATCTTTTCCCTGTACCCATGAGGCCTACCATATATTCAATACTTATCCTTGCATGTCTCATTCATCTCAAAATAAACATTCCCCAAATTGAACTGCTTTTACCCCAAACACTTTTTATCTTTCAGATTTTTGGAATCCGAAGTCAACTCAGTATCCATGTTGTTATGCAGGTCAAGTATTAGAGGTATCATTCTGTAATATTTATATATATTTACATATATTTCGGTTTTTATTCATGGTCCCAGCTTGTAACTCCCTCCCCAAAGTAAGTCATACAAATTAGAATTTCTCTTCTTCAAGGCAGGTTATAGAAGCCTTAATCTTCCTTGTCTTTCTGTCTTAGAGCTGGTAATAAAAATAAATTGTAATAAAATCCTTATTTCAGACAGATTGCTGCCTAGCCCTTCAAGGTAGGAATGGTACACTGAGAGGCCAAGAAGACTCTCAGAAGATGGGCCTTGCATGGCTTCCCATTCAGTGTCTTAGCATCAACTCAGACCCTTTTGGTCTAATTGCATTTTAATATGCTTTGATAATGCATGTGTAATGAAACTCCATAAAACTCCAAAGGACATGGTTCAGAGAGCATCAAGATAGTTGAGTGGGTGGAGGTTCCTGGAGGGCAGCACTCCCAGAAGAACATGGACATTCCCATACCTCATCCTATGGATCACTTTATCTGTATACTTTATAATAACTTTTATAATAACTCAGTAAATATCAATGTTTCAGTTCTGTGAGCAATTCAACCAAATTAATTGAACTCAAGGAGGGGCTGCAGGAACCCTATTTCTAGATAGTTGGTCAGAAACACAGGTAAAACAACCTGGGTCTTGTGTCTTAATGTCTGAAATGGGGATGCACAGTCTTAGGGACTAAGACTTCAAACTGTGAGATGTGATGCCATCTCTAGGTGGATAGTGTCACAGTTGATTAAATTAGGGGACACCAAGCTGCTGTCTGCTGCACAATTACTTACTTGCTTGCTTGATGTGTAAGGAACCCACTCCTGCCACATCTGGGATCAGATGTAATCTGTATTGTGAGAGTATTGTAGGAGAAACTGCATCTGAGTTGGTTTTTCCTTCTGTATCCTCAAACATCCTTTATCCCCATATCCTATATCCATCTTTAAATATTCCCCCATCTTAGGTTAAGTTCCCATTCCTCGTTTACCATAATATCCTTGTAAATACAGCTATGCAAATGCATAGCACAGTGGTAGATGGTAAATAAGAGTACAGAAGGGTAGAAATATTGATCTTCTGAGCCCTCTGAGACCTGGTTGGGTTTGAGCAACTAGTATGACCATCTGTTTCTTCCTACAAACATTCTGTCAGCTCTAGTGCTGTGGAAAAGATTTGGAAGTAATTCTTTGGTACTATGACTTAAATGACCCTTTACTACCCTCCAACAAAAAAAATCCCTTTGATCCTTTCTACTTTCCATTATTCTCATCCTCTCAAAGTCCATTCCCCTTCCTTACTTGATATCATTAGTATTCACAAATCAAAAACAGAGTCACTCCCTTGCCCTTCTCTCTCTCAGGAGCAACTCCATCCAAAAAAAAAGAAGTCTAACCCCAATCAAACCCAAGTCTCTGTTGACTTTTTGCCTGAAACCATAAAGCTGGTGGAGATCAAACATATGACCTTAATCTGTTAAATTCCAAGTTTTAAATTCTGTGAATATTTCAATGCAATTGATGCTGGTGCATTAAAATAGGTTAAAAACCATAATCTAGGGCTTACATATCCTTTATATATATTTTCATGCATATGTGGAAATTTTCAAATGTCCTAAACATTCATTTATACTTTCTTTCCAAAAATAGAATTCTAAAAGTATTTATTTGAAAATCTACAATAAGTGGCATATATGCTGTTTGACTTAAACTTTTATAGGTGTCCCACATCTGGAATGATGGGACTTAACCAGTTAAGGTTAACAAGATTTTAACTTTAAGACCATGAAACCTTATTACATTCCCCTAGATTTCTACAACCTCTATCCCTCCTTGAGATAACGGTTTTATACTTTTTGTTCTCAAACACAAAAATCTTCTTCCTCCTCCTCAATCTTAGTTGATAATCTTGCTTCCTATTTCACTGGGAAAATAGAAGCAAATAAACAAAACACTCTGCTATGCTCTCAATGTCATATAAACTATTGTCCCTGTCTCTTTTTCCTTATACCCTGATTTTCCTCCACGCTCCTAATTAAGGTCAGCCTAGATCCACTAGACTGTTATTTTCTTCCCTGATCTGCTTAAGGACTCCACTTCTTTCAACTGAATTTTCATTTTTCTCCCTTTCCTACTTCATTCTCATCTATACAATATATTTTAATGTGACCATTTGAGACAGCAACAAGAACAAACAAAAAACAAAACACAACAGGACACCATCCTGGACTTAAACTCCTCAATTACTAGTGAATTTCCCTGATCCAATTTATCTTAAAACTTCTCAATAATCTTATCTAAATCTACTCATTCCAGTTCTTCATCTACCATTATTTCTTAACTCCACTCAAATCAGGTTTCATCCCCATTACTACATTTTATATAGGTGGGATATTCAATAACTTTCAAATTGCCAAATTCAGTAGTTCTCAACCTTCATTTTATTCAACCTAATAATTTTGTATACAGTTGATTCCCAGAAGATCTCTCCAGGAGACTCTTGCTCTTATTTGATCTTTTGCTCCTTCTCTCTCTCTCTCTCTCTCTCTTCAGCAACCTGACTTTTATATATTTGCATGTTCAAAATGTTCAAAGGCTTAATCCTTCGTATTCTTCTTCTTTACCTATCATTACTTAAAGGATGTTCTCAAGCCAATAATTTAATGGACAACTTCCAAATTTTTATCTTTAGCATTTACTTCTTCTTACATGAACCCCAGGCTTTAACAATCACTCCCAACCTTGTATCATACTTGAATGCCTCATTGTCATTTCAAATAGAGTCTTGACTTCCCTTGCCAACCTCACACTCCATAGCTCACTCCTCACACATCCTTACCTCGTCAATAAGGAAAAATTCGGCTCTCCTCTTCCTGAGGTCAAAAAATTTGGAAACAGCTCTGATGTACATTTCTCATAAACCATATCCATTCCCTCCACCAATCTTCCTGGCTCTTCCTTTAAAACACAGTATTTTGTCCAATGTACATTGTTACAATCTGATCCAAATTGTCATATCATCTCTCACTAATTATTTCAGTAATCCCCTAGTTACATTTTCTGTTTTTATCCTTGTACCGTTCAGTTTAATCCCCACATAGAAGCCAGAGTGTTCTTTTTGAAATTAAAGGAGATTATGACACAAAGCAAGAACTCTAATGACTTGGTTTTATCCAGAATAAACATCAATCAGAATTCTCTCATGATCTCAAGTTGTCCTATTTTTCAGTTCCTTTTTTCCCCTTTACATCACATCCTGAAATTCTTTCTTGGCCACTGTATCATAGCAATCTTGTTCTAGTATTTCTTGAACATAGAATATGTGGTCCTAGTCAAAGCTTCAATATTGGCTTTCCTTATGCCCAGAATTATCTTTCCCAAAATGCCACATGCTTACCTCCCTTGCTTCTGTCAAGTGCCTCCTTATCAAAGGGGAATTCCTTCATCATTCTATAGGAAAACCTCACCCCATTTCTTACTTAGTCTATTCTGGTTTTCCCTATGACAGGAATGTTAAAAATTAATTCATTTTATTTGTTTTTGTCCCAAGTCCCTTTACAACATCAAATTCTTAAAGTTGGCATTTTTTTTTTTTTGCAGGGGGGTACCAGGGATTGAACTCAGGTACACTTGATTACTGAGCCACATCCCAGCCCTATTTTGTATTTTATTTAGATACTGAGTTGCTTAGTGCCTCTCTTTTGCTGAGGCTGGTTTTGAACTCCCGATCATCTTGCCTCAGCCTCCTGAGCCACTGGGATTACAGGCATAGGCAAAGTTGGCAATTTGTATTGCTTAATCACTGAGCCATATTCTCCAGCCCAGTTTTTATATTTTATTTAGAGACAGGGTCTTGCTGAGTTGCTTAGGGCCTCGCTAAGTTGCTGAAGCTGACTTTGAGCTCATGATCCTCCTGCCTCAGCCTCCCAAGCCACTGGGATTACGGTAATGTGCCACCACATTCAGAGGTAATTTGTATTTGTGCACTCATTTGTTCATTTCTATATTTTTGGTATTTTGAAGAATCTCTGTCATGAGGTAGGAACTCAACAAATGTTTATTAAATGATTGAATGCGTCCAAATAGCTCCAGATGATTATCATTAGTACTATTTCTTACAGTACTTCCCTATCACTCACAGTACTTTCAACACTGCCACCACCCTCTTTTTAAATTTAGCCTCTTGAATATTCCCAGCTCCTTCAAGACCTAGGATTTGGGGCTGGGGATATGGCTCAGTTGGTAGAGTGCTTGCCTCACAAGGACCAAAGCTGTGGGCTCAATCCCCAGCACTGCAGGGGAGTGGGGGGAAGACCCAGGTTTTTTAGGTTTTGTTCATTCTTCCTAGAGTACTCTTCCCTTTAACTTAACCAACCTACCAATAGTTCAATTTCAACTATGTGTCTTCCCTTGCCTCAACCCCAGTTTAAGGCATATATTCCCAGTATGTGCCTTCGGTTCATCCTGAGCTGCTTCATACTACCCAATTATACATTTATGAATGTTATATTTGTAATTGGCTTTTGTACCTGTCACATTAGACTATGAACTTTTTGAAGTTTGATAACATGAATACTAATATTTCTGTTCTAAAATCTCTCTTGACTTTTTCTTAAATCTTAGGGATTTCCTTTCTCTAATCTCACTTGACGTAATGCCATTGCAACATTTTTTATCTCTACAGAAAGATGCAAAATTGATTATATGTATGTTGGTAGATAGTGTCATGTCATACAATAGCACCTGAACTGATTACCTGTTCCATACCCACCTCTGTACACAACAAGTGTGCCACAACAATATATTAGGCCAATTAATCAGCTAAGACTCTATGGTTTCCTCAGTATCACTATGAAGAGACTCAGCTGAAAAAGCAGTATGGTTTAAGATATATAATATAATTTTCATAACCTATTTGGTTGATTTAGTTCTTTGGTCTTCCCAGAGAAATGTGTCCATTCTGAAATGTCCCAATAAAATGCTGCTTCAGATCAAAATTTTTAAAAATGAAGCACTTAAACGGTGGAAGAAAAGTAATTTACTTTTAATTTCATTTGTGTCAGGCTCTTAAAACAAACACTCTACTAAACAGTCAATTGTTGCATGGCATTCTTTACTCAGTCATACAATGTTCACTTTTAAGGCACTGTCATTCCATCAAATCTTTCCTTTCACCATTCAACAAACACTCATCAACACCCCTATAGGACAGCACACCCGATGGTGAACTTACAGATTTATGACCTATAATACACAGGTCATTAGGCTTGTTCTTCCCTCTTTCTGAATCCCTGCACTGGCCTGCACAGTCTCCATTTCTCAAGGTCAGCATTCCCTAGCTCATTGGCTCCTGTAGACAAAGTTGAAAACTTCACTTCTGTGCCCTCGTGGCACTCTGTATGCTTTTGGGATTAGCTTACTATAAGTTCCCACAGATGTTTGTCCGTTTTCCTTTTAGGAAAAGGAATGCAGTTTCACCAAGTTTTTAAACCCAGAATCTAACTTAATGATTGAAAATGTTTATTGAATGAATGAATAAACCAGGGTTTTGAAATAACAAATGGCTAGCTACTGTTCTAATATACTCTGACTATTCTCATCAGATAGCAGGTTGCAAGTAATGACTGAACACGCAAAATCCATAACTATTCCTAATCTTCTAATCAATCAAAATGAAACCAAATATGCCAAATTAGACAAATTATCAAATAAAACAAGCCATACATAGTGCTTTAAGTGAATGAAAGCAGCTGAAATGTTGAATAACGTCAAACATGAAGCGTAGAAATTTCTGAACATTTATCAACCACAAGCATACTTTAGTAAGATTGGAGGAAAAACTCAAAATTCGGCAAAGATTTTACACCATTAAAAAAATACATGATTACCATTGTATGAAGAATAAATATTTTAGAACAATTTACAGATGATATGCCTAAATAAACATAATTTAAAAGTGCACATGAAAGCTAGAAGTATTCTAGCTAAAGTGATTTATAGCAGCAGCAGTGCACTCACAATTTATTCTCTCAAGCTTCTCTACTAATAACTTAAAATTGTCATGGGAAAAATTACAAAGTTAGTGTGAAGACAAGCATTTTTCTATTTGCTTAACATGGACTTTAATATGATTTCCTTTTCTTTTTCAATTTGTCCCATGTAAATTAAAAATTCAGAAAGAAATGTACACCTATGCATACATACATTTAGTCATATCTGACTTTGGCAACTACATCAATTTTTTTTAACTTTGTACTATATAAAACGTCAGGTTTAAGACAAACTGATACCTCTAAGTATAAACTATAAGACAACTAATTAGAAAAGAGTTAATTTAATGCCCTTGATTGAGCCTTCAATTTAACAATAAAGCTGTAAATTTTTATGTTTCCCTAAAAAGAAAAAATAGTTTAGTACAACACATTGGAGTGTTAAAATGTTTCGAGAAAGATTAATAACATCCAGATGATAGTTATTCTCTTGCTTTGCAAGAAAACACATTATCTATTCCATGACAATTGATTGCTTTCCTGAGAAATGTCCTTGATTTCAATGGTATTGTTCAGGCTTTTGATACTAATCTGTAAGATGTTGTTAGGAAAGAACCTCACCTCATCAGACATTCTGGAAGAAACAAAACTTCTGCACCTGATGAATCATCTATATTCTCAAAGTGACAATTGTCACTTGAAGAACTGGTCTCCTCTGAATACTTTCAAAATCAAAAATCAGAGGTATGCTCTAGAATAAAAAATAAATAAAATTTATCTCCTAAACAAAAGAAGTGCTATAAAAACAGAAAATCAAACTTGCCCTTTTCAAACTTACTTTGTTACTTTGTTTCTGAAATTCACTATTTTTCCCTGTTGATCCAAAAAATAATAAAACATTAGACACAGAACAATTCATTATCTGTCACAAAAATTATTCAATCTACTTAGCACACAATTGTGAAAATTCTGATCATGTTTCTTCACTTAAATATTTAAATCGATTACTCAAATTCTCAAATCAGTTACTTGAATTTTTAACCTTTTAAAAACAATTTTTGAATATTTTCTCCCTAGTAAGCCACAATCTTTTAAAGGACCTCATGGTATAGAAGAAGCAGCAAAGTCCTATTCTCAGAGAGGACTGGCAGCATTTTACTGCCATGTCATTAGTCAAATACCCAAGCATAATCAGTAAACTTGTTAACATTTCTGCATCTCATTTTATTCGGAGAGAAAAAAAGTCCATATATCTTATCACAAAGTTACTGTGATGTTTAAATGGGAAATATAAGCAATGAAACATATAATTTATTTTTATGGCAGTTATTTTTAGTCCTTGAAAATTCTATTATATTTAACACACTTACTAGCAAACTTTCTATAGCATTATCAATAAATGAATGAAACAATTATTTTATTAAATCAACAAATACTGATTAAATACCTTTTATTGTTATACATTATACCTGGATGTATATTAGAGCTCAAAAAGCACTATTCTAAATGATGAATGTTGTCATGTAATCGAGTGAAGTGGTTCATTAAAAGAGAGAGAAAATGAAATTCGAAGGCACTCCAGATTCTCTGAATAATTACAGCGATGCTTCAAATATTGTTTTCAGCAGCGTCAAACTAGCAAGACAGTTCAGAAAGTCTCAGTTAAGCAAATGCCTTTACTACTGAATACAATTTAACCATCATTGCCGGGGTATATTTAGGTATGGAATTTCTGTCTCCTCCCCACTAACACAAAAATGCTATGCCAACCTAAATTATTGAGCACAATCAACACTACATGGAACTATATGCAATTCAAATGCATGAAACTACATGCAATTGAATGAAGTATTATATGAATATATATGACATAAAATGGTAAGTACATATGCCTATATTGCATAGGAAATGAGGGATAAAAATATTTTTTAATCCACAAATTGATGGAAATTCAGAGTGGAAATTTTCTAATGTTGATAAAATATCTGATGGAAAACTGGGTTTTCCATGAAAAAGGACCAAGATAGATACTTTCTACGATAACAGATCAATTTTGGAGTAATGCTAGAAACACATTTTCACGGAATTACTAAGTTTAAGGAGCATTAGGTTTACAAAAAAGAGGATATTAGATAAGGCAGGTGAAAAAAAATCAAGTGAGATTCATGAACTTGAAGCACAGTAATTGGAGATCAAACATGAGCCTTTAGGACTTTTATAAGTGAGTATACATATGTGTTTGTGCATAGGTGAATGTGTACATATGTGAACAAATTAGTCTTCTGTAAGTCAGAATAAGTAATCTTAAGTTGTTGTCATCTTCATGTTTTCTTTGTTTCACTTTCCCCAATAACTTTTCTTTCTTTTACTATTACCTTTTCTTTCCCATTCCTTTCCCCAATTATCATATCATCTTCCCCATTCCATTTCTATCTTGAACAAGACTGATCCCAAATATCATTTTCCTGATAATGAATTTTAAAATTGAAACATTAAATTAAGGGTATAAACAGAATTGCTGCTATCCATTTCTGCAAACCCAAGTTTGCTGACTTTAATTTTATAGCATGAATCACAGCTGTTCCATCGATATTGGCAGTGATTGATAATAAGGGGGATGGGAGTAATTAAAGAGCATATGATGTGTTTGTTTGCATCTTGAGTGACTGCTATAGAGTATATGCAATCAAAGGCATGGTACATTAAATAAATCAAATAGCCCCATAAATCAGCACCACCTGCCAAAAATGAGCAGCGGGAGCTTGCAATGCAGCAGGCCTGCATGTCAGGCCTTAGGCAAGCTGTTACCTCTAGGGTGAAGTCGTCAGACAGAACTCAAAAAAAAGCAAGACTGGCCTTTTGGAGGATTTGGAATCACAGTATGACAGCCTAAAGGTGATCACAATGTTTTAATATTTGTTCAGAAACATGTAGTTTGTATGGTTTGTACAGATATATTGTCACATTTTACCTTTTAACCAATTTTGTAAATACTATTTACATCAGAGAAAAATGGAAACTCATAGAAAAGAGATCCTTAATGTCAAATAGATAACACACTTCTGAGCCTTCCCCATATTCCACGTTCTTTCCTCTACTCAAGTCATGTCATAAAGGATAATGCTTCCCTCGTCTTAAATTCATAGCTGGCATTATATGCACAGGTTAAATCCCCTAAGAATTAATGGTCCTGGGGTGCTGGGTTAATATATACTGGCAAATTAGAAAAGCTACAAAAATGTATTGAAATAGATAAATCATTTCAAAGAATAAACATAGTGATTTTAATAAAGAAAAAATCCAAGTGGCTGTAGGTAAATTGCAATGGGATAAAAGAATGTGAACTTTATAGTGCAAAAAGGCAATGGAAGTAACATGATTAGAGTAAGGTTGTAAGATACCCAGTTAAGGCAAAGTCCACCCATAACTGGAATAACAAAGTACCATGTCAAATAAATATCTGGTTCCAGGATAAATATCTTAATGTAATTAATAGTTATGAATAGATCTTAAAAAGGACTGAGTTAAAGAATTTTATTATACTTTATTATGTGTCTTGTAAATATCTTCATTCATTTGCAACAATAAAGCTATGGAATTGCCACCCACTTTATACTCCATGATTTCACCTCATCTTTAAGGAAAAATCCTGAAAATCCAATTATAGATATTTAACATCTGTAGAAAAATATTTTGTCCATTAAGTTAGTCAAGGATAACATTTCTCACCAAAGTTCAAGAATTAAAAGAATAAGATAATTTTGAATAGACTATTTTTAGAGTAGTTTTAAGTTCACAATAAAAATTTTAAGGAAGGTACAGAGATTTCTTACATTAACCCTATTCTTAATATACACATAGCCTCCCCCTTTATCAACATCCTCCATCAGAGCAGTATTTTATCTCACTCGATGATCCTATCTTGACACATCATCACCAAAAGTCCTTAGTTTTCTCTCACATTAATTCTTCATGTTACACATTCTATGATGGTACAAATTTAAAAGACTATTGTATTGTCCTGTTTTCAATTGCTAAAACAAAATACCTGAGTCTGGGTTCCTTATAAAGAAAGTAGTTTTATTTAGCCCACAATTTGGAGACTGAAATGCCAAGATTGAGTAACACCCTTGGTTCAGCCTTTAGTGGAGACCTAATGTTGGGAGAATATGTAGAAAGGATAAATCATAGGGCAAGTCAGGAATTCAGAGACTGGGGAGGAGCTAGACTCAACCTTTTATAATAACCTAGTCTTGCAGGAAATAATTGGTGTCCCAAGGAACTAACTAAGGTCCCATAATGAATGAGGATAAAATAGAATAGATAGTAAAATGACCAGGCAGTCAGCATAACGGGCCCCATACAACAATACCTGGAGGCTAATCAGTAGACAAATTAATGAGCACTATGAAAGCCTATTTCAAATGTAAAAGACTTTGAGGCTCACCTGTGGGACATCTCCAGCCAACTCCTTTATATCAGAGGTGGAAAATGAAAGGTGGGGGTAACCCAGATAGAAATTACAGGAAGAAGTATGGAAGTGAACCCAGATGGTAGCCGGGATATCTTTTTCAATACCTACTTTGCATAGCTTTTGCTCCATGGTCTGCTCAGAGCCACATAGAAACTCCCAAGCTGGCACATCAATATGGTTTTTCCTGCTATTAGGCCCCCTACCAAATGGCAGGAGTTCTATCTCTTCTTGCTTAAATAAACCCTACTGTGTTTATTCTTCCCTTCCATGATTATGGATTTTATTCTTCAAAATTTGTGAAATAAGAATCCAGAGAATATCGGTGAAGAAGGGAATTTAGTCTCATCTCAAAAAACTCCATTTCAATAAGAGGTTCTCAATCTCTTCTGAAGTAACACCTCCAATAATCTAACATCTCACTGGGTCTCACCCTATAAAAGTCTCACTGTCTTTAAATATCAGCCCACTGCAGACCAGTCTTCCAACACATAGAACTTTGGGGGATACAAACTATAGACGCATGCATCCCCCATGATAGTGTCATGTCAATACTATATACAGGCAGTGTAGTTTCATTGACCTAAAAGTCCTCTCTTTCTCTCATTCAACACTTTCTACTGCCTTACTCTGGAACCACTGATTATTTTGCTGTCTCTACTGGTTTTCCTTTTACAAGTATATCATATAATGGGAGCCATACAGTTTGCAAAGTCCTTTTCAGACTGCTTCATTCATGTAATCACATACATTTAAGTTTGTTCTACATCTTTTCATAACTTCATACCTCATTTTTAACATTGAATAATAGTTCACTGTTTGTACCACAATTTATTGATGCATTCCTCAACTAAAGAACACTATGGTTGCAAACAGGCTTTGGCAATTATTAAAAAATCCATGGTAAACATTCATGTGAATATTTGTGTGTGACTATAACCAGAACTCCTTTGGGTAAAATATGTTTTAAAGCATGCAACTTTTGTTGCTGTGGTTCATATTGGCTTTTAGATCCTGATTATCTTTGAAAATATGGAAAAAGTTTTAAGATCTCTATCAAGGAAAACGCATTCATTAATTAGGACAATCATGTACAGCATATAGTTTCAGAACCTCATTTATTGGTGCCCTTGGTCTGCAAGGACTCAATCCTGGTTTAAAACCCTTGCTCCAGAGCTTTATACCCTTTTCAGTATGTGAATAATTTACCACTGTCATTTTGACAATGCTTGATTCAAATATTATTAATTATACATTATATATTTTTGTAGAAAAATTATGTTTAAAATAGCAAGCAAATTGTCAAATTTCAGCGTATTTCTTGCTACTGACATTTCACAATTTAAATAGGATGTGTAGTTGAGATGGACAAGAAAATCAGTGAGATATTTAGTTTCAGGGAACACTGCCTTATTGTACAAGTAAATAAATAAATAAGCACACATACACTCATCTATCTATATATAAAGCATGTAGGTTGAGACAGTATATTACAATAAATTACAGTATACATCTCAGAAACCTACTCAAATATTTATTTTAAATGCATTTTGAACAAAGCAATCACTTATCATTTGGATCAAACAGTTGGAGCAGTTGATGCTCAGTTTGACTAATCACCTGTCAACGTGCTTTTCAAAAATATTTGAAGAGCTAGTAGGGAGTATAAGAATAGAAATTGTATTTTGTTCTAACATATTGCTCAGAATCTGGCAAAATATTAGTACTTGAAGTCAAAATTGGTTTTAAAAATTCACAAAGCTTTTTCTTCAGCCAACAGTGAATTTTCAATATACATTCATAAAGATTAAAAAGTGAAAGATGAACAAGGAGATTTCCAATCCCAATAAAAGTGTGCTTTACTGGAAGACTGAATTAGGAACTGTGGATGTTGACCATCTTCAGCACACACACACTCACACATTTGGAGACAGGAGAATTGTGCTTGGGTCATGTCTGGAGGTGAGTTTGCAGCACCTGTGACAGTGAGTCCAGAGGATCCACCTCAAATATTCTGAGAGGAAATGCAGCCACAGGGAAAGAGACAGAGCATTCCAGGAAGCCAGACTTGGGATAAAGAACCTCCTGAAATCTGAAATCACAAAACATCACTGCCCTCTTTGTGTGGGAGAATAGGAAGGGAGGTGGCGGGAAGGGATGGTCAACATTTATTTATATGTAAATGTAGAATAGCATATTTTTTTCCTTTCTGTCTGAGACTTTGTACCCAATTTACAGCACAGTATGATTTATATGTTATACTATAACATATGATATATATTTTACTTGAATATTTATGAAATTTCATGGGAAAAAGCAAATTTCTATCTGCATCAAAGGATTACAGCCACTGAGTTCAATAATTTATTTATTCATTCAACAAATAGTCATTGAGTGCTTACCTCCCACCAGTTAGAATCCTGTTCCTAAGATTAGAATGAAAAGATTTCATGACTTTTCTACATAATCTCAAAGTCTATCAGAAAAGGAAAACATGCATATATTTTACGTATATGTATGTGTACTTACAAACTTACCTAAATAGAGGATATACAGGATATACTGTACAATAGCAAAAAATAAAGGAAAAGATGATTACCTGAGGTTAGTGGATCAATTCAAGGAGCTCCTATACCAGAGCAATACTGAAGTAAGTCATAACAGACAGAAGATGGGGAGAATCATAAATAGGAAATCTATACACCAGGAAGGAAAAGTGGGAACTACAAGGGAGAAGAGGAAGCAAATTACCTGATTTTGAGGACATGATCAAGTTTATTATCTTGGAATGTCCAGTATTAGATGCACAATATATCAATGGCAAATCTTCATGGTTGCACCACCTGCATGTTGGTATCAAAACCCTGAAACATCTATGGAGCTTTTGAACTGGTATCAAGTTTATATAGTTTACCCCTCAACACAGTGCCATGAAAAGTAAAAAGCAGCCATGATATTGCTAATTTGGGGAAGAAGGAAGCAGGATATTTAACAAGTTGCATAATCTTTCTGTCTTTTTCCTCATAAACATAATGGAGAAAAATTAATAATATCACCTAGACTTATTATCAAGAATCAAAGGAGGGAATATTTTTTTAAAAAGAGGGCTGAGAGGCATTATTATCAATTATCATTATTATCAATACTTTTAGTCTTTTACCACAGCCAGTACAAATACTTATTTATAGGAAAGTTAGTACATTTTCACTCTAAATTCAGTGACATTAAACAAATATATGTTATTATATCCACCAGAGCTAATTTTACTGATGCTTTAAATGAAATGTGAGGCCTGTGCATTCCTAAACTCTACCTCATTAGAATTGCTATATGACTGGCTTTCAAATGAAATCATTTTCATGCACACTTATTCACATTTTCCTGAAAATAATCTTTGCTGCATCAATGCATTTTAAACACTAAACTGTGAAGCCTAACTTTTCATCTACTTTCATTTCTTTTTTTCCACTGTCTTGTAACTTTTGCCCATGAGAGAGTGAAAAATAAGGGTCCTTAATCCCAAGATCTTTTTCACATCAGATGAAAAAAATTGTTTGCAGTAATATCGTGGTATCATGTCACATTTTATTAAAGTTCTATATGATGTATAACTTTGAGAGAGGTTCTAGAAATAAACAACTCTGCAATTACTATTTTCAATACTATACAATTTGTAATTCTGTATTGGCTTTTTCAGGAAATGGATCTGGTAATATCATTCAATATATTGGATTTCATTCTGGTGAGATATATTGGTGGGTAAGGAAAAGAAAAAAAGTAAATTATATTAAGTCTGCATCTTTCACACTGAATACTTTTAAGGGTCTACTAATTGAATATATTCTGCTCCCCAAATATTGTTGAAATATTATTATATGTCAGAGGCTAACGGTGCTGCAAACATTAAGAAAATTTTTTCTATGTATCAATTATACTGCATTCTCAAATCATTGTGTGTGTGTGTGTGTGTGTGTGTGTGTGTGTGTGTGGTATAAAATTAGGGAGAAAAGGAAAGAAATGTTCTTATTTATTTTCCAAAAATAAAAACTTGGAAAATGACAGCTATCTATATGCCAAAATTAAATGGCATATCTCTTATTTTTCTCACCATTAGTATTTGATTAACTGGCAAGTGCCAATAACAAGTTGACAAACCTTAGGAAAAGAGACCATTTTTCATCAACATTGTAAAACAGGAAATTATGCCTAGGAACTAGATGTCTTAAAACTGTTTTGATGTTTTTCTGCATTTTCTATGTTTGTATAACAAATTTACATTACAAAAAACACTCTGGAAACAAAATACCACTCAATTCCAGTTTATAACTATTGTCATTATTTCAGAAATTAGCATTGATCCAGAGGGAAAAATATTGCGATTTGCTCTGAGAGCAGCTCACCCTGAATGGAGCTTGGCAGGTCTAATTTTTAGTTGCTTCAAACTATGACATTGTACAGTTCAATCACAGTAATAACATAATGTGCTAATCCACTTGTGTTTTCTTTTACTCACCAGGATTAAATCAAGGACAAGGCTTGGTTTTGCCTATCACTAGAATATTACTCTTATTCTTAAATTAAAATTGAACTTTAAAGTCTAAAAATATTGATGGTGGGGTTAGGAATAGAATCATAAGCATCACCAGTTATTTTCCTTGGCAACAATGAAGAACATGGGAGGACATGGGAAAAGGCAATGATAGTTCATGTACTGACATTTGGAAAACCATACTCTAGATTAAGTATAACAAATTTTAAATTCAATTAGATGCAATCTTAGGTTTGTACCATTATTTTAGTCATTCTGTCCTATTAGTGAAGTGTGCTGTTGCTTCCTGTATGTAGCTATGATTCACTCAGAGCATCAGGAGATAAGTAAAGTGATATTTCAGGAATACACTGAGCTGATTAATTGTCAACAGGGGAATTTTGGCTAGAAAGACTCGATTTACTTTACATTTGACCACATAGGGCAAAACCTTACTGTTGTGGAGCAAAGCAACAGCAAACTCAAGACTATTTGAAATCTAATAGAAATTCTGAATCTTTATATTTTATAAAATTTTAAGATCATTCTTCTTTCAGACTTCAAGGAAAAAAATGCCTAGTAATATTTTGTTATTAGGAGTATTGCAATTGGCAAAGAATCAAAATAGAAAAAATATATCTAAAATGTACCTTTTATAAATGAGTCTTATATTAATGGTAATGTCACTAAGAACTACTTAACTAATTTTCATTTCAAAAGAAAGAAAAATGAATTATATAGACGAACAGAAAAGTATCAAATTTACACAGACTAAATCTTCTGAAAAATGTTAGACTTAACTATCAGTTCAGTTATCTTAGTGCTTTAGGGGTTGAGATCCATTTCAATGTAATTCTATTCTATGACAACATAAACTCCCACCCTTAAATATCAATTCCAAATACAGTTTAACAATAACCTAACTGTTCAACCTATCCCCAAACTATTTTTATGTAAGACATCTCTCACCAACACTATCAGAACAGATCCTTTAAGATTTAAATGTAAGGACTTGGGGCACAGCCAATGGCAGAATGCTTGCCTAGTTTATACAAGGTTTGGGTTCAACCACACAATCTCATGCACCCGTGCACACACACACACACACACACACACACACACACACAAAGCCCAAGGATTACTCATTGTCTTAGACAGTAAGCCAAAATACTTAAGAGTGAAGAGTTAGGCCTATTCCTTGAAAAAACAAACATACAAAAAGCAACAACAACAAACTATACAAACTTGTAAATAAGATGAGTTATTTCCTGCCCTTTCAACAACATAAAATATTGCCTAACAAATCCAGCTAGAGTGTTATTTGGTGTTACAGCATATGTAATTTTGTTTAATTCTGTTGCATACTCGTATTAGTAGTTACAGGCTGGATTCTGAAAAGGAATGGCAGCCTTGAGAAAATTTCTAACTTGTCACTAATATTGGTTCACAAAAAAATGAGCTATGTCTATCAGAAAACATTATACCTTAATTTTCAATATAAGGCATTGAAAATTTTTATATTTATCTTTGTGATATTATATCAGAATACTTTAGAGATAGAGACAGAGATGAGGAGAAAAATGTTTGAATCAGACATTATTATCCTATGTGTGTCTAATCATAGATGATTACACAGCCAGTATAACTCTACATGTACCACCAGAAGAATGAGAAGTAATACTCCACCTATTTATGATGTGTCAAAATTCATTCTACTGTCATTTATAACTAATTAGAACAAATAATAAAATATTTAAAAAGAGAAAGATGTTTTTAATTGTTTAGAAATTATAATTTGGCATTTTAGTACACAGAAACTGTCCCTGTTGCCTCTATGCAAACTTCTCTCAAGTGTCTTCATGAATTTCTGTACAAGCTTCACCCATTCCTTACAATATTTTTCTGCCAATTCCTTTTAATTCTTAATATATAATTCACTTCTCCCATGAATGACAGGTATATGTACCATGAAGCTAATTGTGGTCGAGGCATACAGTTTCTTACTTTCACAGAGACTCTTTCAAGACCTTGGAAGGAATCCTAGATGTGAATTTTTGTAGTTGTATTCATTTTTAATCTGAAAATTAAGATATTTTAACTCATACCACTAATCCTTTTCATTTAACCAAATATATCTTCACATTTCTGTTTTCATTTAGTAATTTTCATAATGTTCATGTGTATTTTTAGAACTGGGATAAGGGGGAAACAAGTTACAGAAATATTTATTTTGATTTAGCAGAAAATTCTGATGTGATATAAAGATAACACCATGTGTACTGATGCTATTGCTAGGCCCCTGAAGAAGAAATGGTTTCTAGGAATATTAATAAAATCCACTGTTCTGAGTCAATCAACAATACGAAAAAGTTGGCAGGGCCAGGGTTGATGTGAACATATCTCAAAGTGCCCAGCAAGTGTGGGGGTTGTTGGGGAGAGATAGGGTTTATACACATGCAGTTAGGCATTATCCCTGGAAACATTTTTAAACATTTAGTGTGTAAAATTGTAAGAGAAACATTTGGATTTCATTTGCACCTAACTCCAAAATAGAAGTCCTCAATCTGTTGATAATGCATAATATACAGTTATAAACATACCATATTTTTTATTCCTTTGTGGACAGGAACTATAAAAAAATATAATTAACCAGATTTATGTGGATCTATAGCATCAGCCTAATCTATAAGAAAGAGCAAGTGAATTTCTGTATAAAATTACCTTTCTGCATGACCACACGTGCATCCCCAAAGAGAATAATTTTCTTGGAAGATGGACTTATTTATATAGATTAACAGATACAGATAAAGACATTTAAATTCTGTGGCAAAAAATACTTAATAGAAAAAATTAAGCAATATGGTAAGAAAAGTAATGAAATGAAAACATGAAATATACAAATAAAACAAGAGAATGAAAATAAGACTTTAAAAAGTAATTAAAATGAGTACAAAAGAGTAACAAAGATTATACACACACACATACACACACACATAACTTAACAAGTGAAAGAACAGCAAAGCTAATATCAGACTACGTGTAGTTTCTACCAATGAATATTGTCAAGGATAAAAAGAACAAAAATATAAAAAGATCAGTCAACCCAAGAAGAATGACAATTATTATCTTCCAATAAGAAAAATATAACAAGCATATAACAAAATGTATCAGGCAAAATCCCCTATAATTGCAAGGAGAAATAGACACATCCATTCAATGGTAGGAGACTTTAAAATCTGCATATCAGCAATTGGTAAAGGAGATATACCAAAACAATACCAATGAATGTGATCTAATTGCTGCCTACAAAGCATTGCATCTAATGAAAGGATAATGCTATTATCCAGCTCACTTGAAACTTTCTACAAAACAGGTCATATTCTGGGCCATAAAACATACATTCACTAATTGAAAAACAAACAAACAAAAAAGACTACATATAGTGTGTTCAGAGATTACAGTGGATTTAATTAGAAGCCAGAAACAAAAAGAGAGCTGGGGAAAAAAAAAAAAAAAAAAAACAAATATTTAGAAATTAACAACCCATATCTAAATAACACAAAAAAATTTTGAGAGAAATTAAAATATATTTTGAACTGATTTAAAAATGTATAACAAATAAAAAACACTTAATAGAATGTGAAAAAATAAGAAAAAATCTAAACAGAATTTCACCAAAGAATATTTACAGATGGCGAATATGCATATAAAAGGTGACCAATGCCATTTGTCATCAGGGAAATGCAAATTAAAACAAGGAGACAGACACCACCATATCTCTAATAAAATGTGTAAAATCATCCCCCATCCTGAAAAAAAAATGTGGAAATAAACAAATGCTGGTGAAAGTATGGAGAAAGAACTTTCCTTCATTGCTAGTGGAAATACATAATGGCACAGACACTTTGGAAGAGATTTTTGTCACTCTTTACTGAGTAAACACATCCCTACCTACAAAGCTGTGATAGAAGTTTGTAGAAATTACAGGGGAAACATTGCCCCTGAAATAAAATTCTTAAATGCAATGGGAATAGTTTGATCCAGAGAGGCCAAAGCTAAAGACAACGTGGTTATGAGAATCAAAGCAGTTATCAGAAGAGCCAGACTTACTAAACTCTGACATTAATTAGTTGATACAGAATCCCAGGAAAGGAAACACTCAGTCTACTAAAACTTTATTTGTATAAGTGGGAGAACTTTATGTATAGTGAACATGATCTAACTTGAATCACTAAAAGAGAGTCATAGCCTGTTTGGACTGAATTATGTTGGTGCCCTAGTCTCCAAATGTAACTGTATTTAGATAAAGTTCCTATAAGAAGGAGATAAAGTTTAAGTGAGGTCATAGGCTAGACCTTAATCCAATAAGACAGTAGGACAAGCTTCCTTATAAGAATAGGATTCCTCCACCCCGCTTTACAGGAAAGGCCATTTGAGAACACAAGAAGTTATTTTTCTACAAGCCAGGAAAAGAAACCTCACTACAAACAAATCTTGAAAGTCTAACCTCCCAAACTGTGAGAAAATAAATCTACTTTGGTTAAGGCAGCTGTCTGTGGTATTTTCTTAGAGCAACTCTAGCAAATGAACGTATATATATACACACATGGATTAATATGAGCACATATATTCTCTTGCTCTACCATCTGGGAGGACCTAGAAACAATGACACCTATATAGCTGTAAGCACACCTGGCACTCAGGTCTTGGTTTCTAATATGCTTTGCAATAAAAAGAATCGGTGCTTCTTAGAGAAACAGTTCATCCAAAAGCTACTCCAGGACATACACAGGATGAGCTTGAAACATTACATAGTGCTAAAAAGTAAGATCATATTAAAAAAACATAATAGTGATTGTGCTTTGTTGAAGGAACACAGGAGCCAATGGAAAGTACACTTGATAGCCAAATTTTGTCAATAAAAAAAATTAGATGGAGATGTTTTGAATTGAAACCTAAAGTATAAAATAAACATCCATGTGCTCATGCTGATATGCTGATATAAAAAATAAATAAATTCCATTAAAAAAATTAACAGGAAGAGACAAATCTTTCAGATAATTCACATACATACACAGTCCTCAAGACAGTGGAACATAAGTCTCCAGTTCTTATGTGCTGGCTATCCCTAGTGATTTCCTTCTAAAGAGTACAACATGGAGGAGGAAGATGAAAAGAATAACTTCACAGTGGAGTACTATGACAAACATGATCTCAGCCAAGTGGTCAAGGTCAACATCAATAGTGATGTCACTTTAATAGCATGTACCTTGATCTGACATGAACAAAAGGGCATATTATTGCTTTGGTCTTCCTAAAACCCATACTCCTAAATAATTATATTTAAAAAAAAAAAAAAAAACCCCAATTAGGATATATTTTGGTATTACTGACCAGGAATCCTCAAAACTATCAGGGCCACTCGAAATGAAGAAAAATGTGATGAACTGTAAGAGTTTCAAGGAGTCTCAGGAGACTTTATGACTGAACAGTAGTGTGGCATCCAGGATGAGATCACAGGGCAGATAGTGACAATGGGTCAAAAGGAAGGAAATCTGAGAAAGCATGGAAATTATTTGACAATAATGAATCTATACTCATTAATTGTGATAAAATTACCATATTATAATAAAAATATCATCAAGAAAGGAAACTGGGTATGGGGTATATATGAGAATTCTTGGTACTAATTTTGAAATTTTTTCATAAATCTAAAAATTGTAAAATAAAACATTATCAAAAGTTAGTTCTCAAGGAATACAAAAAGCCAAAGTACATAGAAAAATATTATTATACAGTTAGGTCAGGCATTGAATTAATAAATATTAATGTTGAGCTTTACCCATGGACCCGATTTTAATTCCTACCAGTGAATCTTTTGATTTTGGTATCTTTTACAATCTGAGTAAGTTGAGAATTTCCCAAATCAGCAAGTCCTCATGTCTTTTTATTTTATAGTCTTCTCTCAATTTATCTTTCTTTTCGCATTTTATTATAATCACCAAGGAGATCCCAGTAATGCACCTCTAACACTTTGCTTTGAAAACTCAGCTAAAAATCTAAGTTCACTGCTTATAAATTCTGATTTCTATACAATTACGGAATACAATTCAGCTAAGTTTGTCTTTCTTTTAGTTTCCAAAGACAAATTTTGTCTTTTCTTTAGTTTCCAATAGCATGCTCATTTCCTTCCAAGCCCTCACCAAAAGTGTTTGTAATGTTCATATTTCTGCTACAATAATATATATAATATACATATAAATTAGATGTATATATATGATATATTAAATGTATATATATTAGATAAACATATATTATATGTACACATATTTTTATATATATATACATGTATATAAAATCTTTGACATAATAATAGGCTTTCTACCATGCCCTGCACCTCACCATGAGTCTTCAGTATCTATTTCTACTAATGGATCTGTTAGTGTAGAATTTTCTATCATGCAGTACAAAATGTTCTTAGCTTCTAGTATTATTGTTCTAAAACTACTTCTACATGTTTGTTACAGAAGTAACCCACTTCTCAGTACCAAAATCTGTATTAGTTTCATATAGCCACTGAAACCTTGTACCTTAAAGCAACATAAATCCTTTCACAGTTTCATTGAGATAAAATTAAAGTTCAAACAAGGCTACACTTTCTCTGAAATGTTCAGGAGAATTTATTCTTGCCTTTCTCAGCTTCTCCTGACTGTCAGAAGCTACTTCTTTGGCTTGTGGATGCATCCAAGAGTCACTCTTTGTTTTCACATTTCATTTTGCTCCAAAATTAATCACTAATTGTCCTGTTTCAGAGTCCATTACATCCTTTCTACTCTAGCTTTCTCTGTGACTATGAAGTTCCTTATTAATCACAAGGCTCAGTATGCCCTCTTTTCCTGTTTCCTGAGACTAAATGGCACAGAAAGTTAGTTTGGAGGTAAGAAAATTTCACTGAACCAGAATCCATTGATTTATGCGAAGTCCATGCCTTATCATTTACTGAGTGTATTCTTAGGGCAATGCCCTAAGACAAAATTTCACCATATGCAAAACGGAAATAATGGCCATCATTCTACCTCATGGGGTTATTCTGAGAGCAAAATAAGATATATGTTTATAAAGAGAGATTTCACCAACATTTTTTAAATAGACTTGGTAATGTAAAAGTGATAGGAAAATTGAACCTTAAAAATGTTAGTTGCATAAAGTATGTATAATTTTATTAAGACCTCCTGAGAATACAGCATAGTATAGGTTAGAATCTTTTTTGAAACTTGCAAAGTAAGAAATATGGGTCACATATCCTAAGAAACATTCACCAGTAGGGTACTTTGACCCAGAGTTTTGGATGGGCAAAAATCTGAAGCTTCAAGAAAAAATTCCCTTCAGCCTGAATAATTAGAGGTGGAAAGTTGTATTCCTAACATCCAGAGCCATGAAATCCTTAAGAATGATCCACCCAACCTACCATAGGGATAAGCAATTCCTCCTCCATTCAGACTTCTGCACTGTCTTTTCAGGCTTCTGTGGGAATGATATGTATATTTGTGGTCAGAATGGGCCTATTTCAGAGTTAATCCAGGCACAAATCCTTTCTCAAGCTTTTAACATTCTATCTATATTCCAGAAGAGTTTTAAGTAAGCTCAAGTATTGAGTCATACCTGTGACACTGTGAAGCATGTTTTGAAGAATTTGTCCACATTAAGATAGTCTCGCGATATCCAAAAATCTACATTTTTTTTCACTTTGAGCATCACTTTCAATTATTTACTGTTCCATTGAAGTGTGGAAAGTTGAAATATATGCTCATAAAATCCATGTTTATGTACATACATAGTCAGAGATGGGCCTGCACAATTTTATTGATTCTGGGTATCAATATGGGTATGGGTATTTCAAATCCCATGAGAGGAAGTTTACTAAAATCTTCTGATTTAGACTAACTTGCAGTTGGCTTTTAAAATAGTTTAACTCATAATTAGGACTCTTCAGTATATTAATTAAATGCCAGAAAAAAACAAAAAAAAATATTTTGGGCTTAAAGTAAACCTCCTTGTGCCCAATTTTTTTTCTTTATGTGTTGTAAATTATCTATCTACATAGACTGCTTTTCCTCTGGAATAATTTCATTCACTATGCAACATTAATGGCTTCTGTGAAAATGAGTCATAATAAATATATAGATACCTTGAAAGAAACCAAATGTATATATATTTTATAAATATATAACAATGAAAACCATTTGACAGTGACAAATGTGCACAAAGGCATTGCTAATTGTGAAAACAAAATACATCTTTTTTCAAAATAAATACTTTGAAAGATGCAGCAATACTTTACTTTTATGAGATGAGAATGATGTTATACCTTGCCTTTTTACTTGTTCTTTTCAACTGATCTTCATTTTTTTTACAACCTATCTCCTTTAGAAAGACTACTTCAAAAGAAGGTTGTAGATACTGAAACCCTCAGGGAGATGGTGGAAGGGAGCTAGGCAACCAGTCCAGATCTCACAACACAGAAAGGAGATAGCATGAGAAAGGCAGAATTGAGAGGTGGGTGACAAAATAAATGTTGTAAGACTCAATATTACAAAGTCTGATACCTGGAGAGACTTGAAGATAGTTTACCAGAGTAGAGAGGAAGTGCAGAGAGTGCCCTAATACTGAACCCCAGTCAGGGTATGAGAAGGGAGGAGGGCAACAAAGCAGGGGGTAATGGAAAATCTCTTAAGCTCACCCACTTAAAAACATTTGGCAAGACAGACAAAATTTAAAGTAACAACATGGTCCTTAAAACAAAGCAAACATCTTAAAGCCAAATTGTGAAAAGAAAACAAGAGTGAGTGTCTGCAGTTATCTGTGGAGCTCTGAGTCAACCAGTCACCCCTAAGTCAACAGGACATCTTCCCATGCCCAGACAGCTGCAAATTAAACCAGAGGGAAGTTTCCTGCAGTGGGACCTCTTAAGAATCCATCCAGAAATGACTTCTAGAAGGATCACTACTAGCCAAAAATCACTGAAAGCCCATTTCCTTCCCCTTACCAGGATGGGCCTGGGTGGTTGGGACCTGTGCCAGGAAGTGCACCTAACTGTGCTTTCAACTTCCTCCACTCAGGCAAGGGCAGAAAACTCAGGGCAACTTTTACTGGACTTTGACAGAGACAGCAAAGAAGCAGCTTTGGCCCAGAGCAGAGGAAAGTAGATTCAGCAGGACTGGATCACTGACATTTTGGGGAGGCACCTTGGGAAGCCTCGGGATCATCTCTGGTATTATGGGGCCACACCAGAGGGAAGCTGCCTGAATGTCCAGTAACGCAGAGACCCAATTCCAGGATGGTAGCAGCTTCAGACAGCAGGCTCCTAGGATAAGTTCCCTGAATACCCCAGAAAATGTAAAGCTTGAAGGTACCTGCAAATATAATCAGAGGGAGATTAGTTAAGGCAGAAAATCACCAGAATTTACACACCAGGAAAATGCTGCTCCCAGCCTTTACTGGTACCCAGCCTGAGCTGTGATCACAACTGGTAAGTGAAGTGCATTGTTTGGATACTGGTGGGACCTTAGATCAGACATAGTAAACAGAGGGAATCAATGGTTGCCATTCACAACCTGGAACAGTGAAAACTAGAGTCCAGATGAATCACCTGAGTCCATTTACTCCATACCTCAGAGAGTAGCATTGACTGGGAGAATACTTGGGCACCAGAGAAGACCTGCAAAAAATCCACAACCAGAGTTCCTGTACACAGAAACAGCCATTGGAATCTTCACTTCCATGAAAATTATCTTGTAGAGGCAAGCAGGTACACTGTGACCCACAGCAGTCACAAGAAAACTCCTGAACCTGCATCCTGAACTCCTAAACACAATAGAAACAACCAAGCCACAACACTACACCCTCTAAGCAGTCAGCTGGAGGTCCCTGAGTAGGCAAACCAGAACCAGCTGGTGGGAAGTTCATAGCAACTATGTAATTGGCTCCCCTGCCCTTGTAATTCTGGGGAGATTCATAACCAAAGACTGATGGACATGCTAAATGTTCAAACCCCAATGAAATCCAAAATCAAGGTTCAACAAGAATTTTCTTCACCTTAACATGGTTTAATATAAAGAACTCTAATATCAACTTTGATCAAATAAATAACTCTGACGAACAATAATTGTTAACCCAATAGCCAACATTGTACCTTCAACCCATTTGAATGTATTTCATCTAATGGTTTAAAGTATTAATTGTAATCAATCTTCCTATCTTTGTTTTCCTAGCTCTAGGTTATACGTTCTCCTTTTACCCCTTATTTGTCCTCTTTCATTATCTCCTACTACCTCAAATATCAAAATATATTCTATGAGAAAAAGATGCATCAAGGAAAATAAAGTTCAGACCAATATACTTGATGAACATAGATGCAAAAATTCTTGATAAAATTTTGACAAATAGTATTGCACACACATATTAAAAAGATAGTGCACCATGATCAAATGGGTTTCATCCCAGTGATGCAAGGTTGATTCAATATATGGAAATTATTTAATGTAATTCACCATAGAAATAGACTTCAGGACATCCCAGAAACTCATTGCCAATTTTGTCTTTCTGAGTTCCTGTCTCAAAAATTCGAAGAATAAAATCCACTGACAAGCAAAAATAAATAAATAAAAAAGAATCACATAATGTTCTCGATAGATGAAGAACAAGCATTTGACAAACAACACTAGAAAAACTAGGAATAGAAGGAACTTACCTCAACATTGTAAAATGTATATATGACAAAACTAAAGCCGACATTATACTGAATGGAGAAAAACTGAAAACATTTCCTCTAAAAACAGGAATAAGAAAAAGATGCCCACTTTCACCAACCCTATTCAATAGAGTCCTTGAAATTCTAGCCAAAGCAATCAGAAAACAGAAGGAAATGAAAGCAATATGAATAGGAAAACAAAGAACTAAAATTATCTGTGTGCTGATGACATGATTATATATTTAGAAGACCCAAAAAAAACTCCAAAAGAGCACTTCTAGAGCTCATAAATGAATTTAGCAAAGTAGCGAGATACAAAATCAAAACTTGTAAATCAATTGTGTTCCTATACTTCAATGATGAATCTTCAGAAAGGAAATTAGGGAAATTATCCCATTAATAATAAAAAATACTTGGAAGTCAATCTAACAAAAGAGGTGAAAGATCTCTACAATGAAACTATAAAACACTAAAGAAAGAAATTGAAGAAAATCTTAGAAAATGGAAAGACCTCCCATGTTCTTGGATAGGCAGAGTTAATATTATCAAAGTGGCCATACTACCAAAAGCACAATACAGATTCAATTTGTTTTCTATCAAAATTCCAATGACATTCTTCATAGAACTAGAAAAGGCAGTTATGAAATTAATTTGAGAAAATAGAGAGCCTGAATAGCCAAAGGAATCCTTAGCAAGAAAAGCAAAGCAGGAGGCATCACAATACCAGACCTTAAATTATACTACAGAGCTATAGTAACAAAAAACAGCATGGTACTGGCACCAAAACAGGCATGAAGACCAATGGAAAAGGAAAGAAGGCACAGAGACAAACTCACACAAATATAGTTGTCTAATAAGAAACAGGTATTTTGGAGAAAAGGTAGCCTTTTTTAACAAAGGGTGCTGGGAAAACAAGATATCCATAGGTAACAGAATGAAATTTAACCCCTCTCATTCCACACAAAATTTAGCTCAAATTGGATCAGAGACCCTTCAACTGCTGGAAAGATGATGGAGGCCCAATATTCCAACATGTCAGCCCAGGAACTGACTTTCTTAATAAAACTACTAAAGTTCAAGAAATAAAATAAAAAATCAATAAGTGGGGTGCCATCAAATTAAAAACTTCTTCATGGCAAAGAAAATAAGAGCAGAAGAGAGAGCCTAAAGGACGGGAGAAAAACTTTGTCACATGCTCCTCAGATAGGTCATTAATATCTAGGTATGTAAAGAACTTAAAATACTTAACACCATAAAAACAAATAACCCAAACAATAAGTGGGCAAAAGAATTAAACAGACACTTCTCAAAAGAAAAAATACAAATGGCCAACAATTACATGAAAAAATGTTCAACATTTCTAGCACGTTGGCAAGGATGTGGGGGGAAAGATGCACATACATATTGTTGGTGGGACTGCAAATTAGTGCAACTACTCTAGAAAGCAATATGGAGATTCCTCAAAAAACTAGGAATGGAACCACTGTATGACCCAGCTATCCCACTCCTTGGTATATATCCAAAGGATTTAAAACCAACAAACTGTAATGAAACAACCACATCAATGTTTATAGCAGCACAATTCACACAGTCAAGCTAGGTGCCCCACAACAGATGAATAGAAAAAGAAAATACAGTATATATATATACACAATGGAGTATTATTCAGCCATAAAGAAGAATGACATTTGGCATTTTCTGGTAAATGGAAGGATTTGGAGACTATCATGCTAAGTGAAATAAGCCAATCCCAAAAAGTCAAAGGTCAAAAATTGTCTCTGATATGTAGAACCTAATGTAAAATAAGCAGGTGGGTAAAAAAAATCATAGAAGACAAATCAGTGAAGTATATGAAGGGAAATGAAAGGAAGGGAGATGGGAAAAGATAGGGAAAGTCAGTGGAAACGAATCTGAACTAACTTTCCTATATACATACATGAATATAACACATCAATTCTCACCATCATGTATAACCACAAGACACTAATCTAAAAATGTATAAATAAATGGAAGAAATATCAGTAGAACAAAAGAAAGGGAATGGAGGAGGGAAAAAGGGAGGGAAAAGGTAAATACTGGGGACTGAATTAGAACAAATTATATTCCATACTTTTATAATTATGTCAAATGAATCCTAATGTTAAGTGTAACAAAAAAGAAACATTTTTTTAAAAAAGGAAGGTTATAATAATCATGTTTAAATATTTCCTTCTCATAAGTAAATGTGGGATATGAATAGGATTTTATCAGATATTTTGTTTGAACTGGGCTCCTTTGAAACCATAGCTAAATATGAGAGGGGGTGAGATTGACTGGTCCATAAACTATGAGGCACTGGGCAAGAAGTAAAATTAGTATTAAAGTTGTTGATATTTATTCATTAATCGAGACTAATAATTTTTTATCTCTATCTTCCTAACTGAAGATGGTCATAAGGGTTGGTTCAGAAGGAAGAATCTGAGGGTAGAGTTCCTGAGATAGAAATAATTAAATACATACACTTTCACACACATACACTCTCTCACACACATACATGTATTTATGACTTATAGACCTATAGGATAAGTAGGGAGGACACCCAAAATGAAGGAGACTCCCTGTTGTTTTTATCTTCTGTTAGCCTTTGAACATATCCCAGCATAAAATCCAAAACATCTGTAAGCAAATTAGAAAATTGTGTCAATCACATGGAAATTAACTTAATTTCTAAACTCTAGGTGCTACACTTGGTAATTTGATGAATTTATTTAGAATGCCTTCAGATATTTGACCTTGTTTATGCTCCAAAAATATTTAACTAATCAGGCTTAGTCAGAAAGATAGGGGGGTCTCATTAGTAATCTGACATGAGGCATCCTTTCCATGGGGCCATCCATTCCAATTCATTCTAAAAGAATCACAGGTGCTCAATCCTATAGTACTTTCATTAGTTGATCATTATTTCAGGCCGTCTTGCTGACAAAGAAAAATCTTTACCTGTTTTATTTTACAACCTCCAACTTTTCTCTCTGCCAGATGGGTGCTTACCTAATTGCAAAACAGATTGTGTCTGTGTCTACAAAGCAAATTGAATTGGAGACTTGAACATTAATCTACAGGCCATATGTGTGTATTGTCCCAAGTAAATATGATAATAGTACCCAACCATCATTAAGCTCTACCCAATGGTAGAGATCTATCTGCATCGATTCATCTCTATATCAGTATTTTTCTGAGTGTAAATTTGGATTAGTTACATTAGAGTCACCTAGTGACCAAAATAAATGCATATTCCTGCATATTCCCGAATTCCATTCAATACCTCTACTACCAGAATTTCTGAAATACAAAGCTCAGAGAATCTAAATTTTTAACTAACATTCTCATATATCCCTCCAACTGGAAAGTCTGAAAATGAGGAAGTCTGTAAGCAGAAGGGCTAATAAACATTGATGATTGTTGAATCTGGGCGAAGGATACACGAAGTTTCATTCCACTCTTCTCCCTACATTTCTATATGTGTAAAATGTTCTGTAATAAGAAAGAAGAAAACAAAACAGTGGTTCAGTGAGTTTGCAATGTCTGTTGACATGTTTGATTGGCAAGATTTTGGTTGGCTGATAGGTGGCGAGGAATGCTGTTAAACACGCTCCATGACAAAACATGATCTAATCCAAATGGCGATATTGTTATGGTTGAGAAATCCTGTTCTACAGTGGCCAATAGCATGAAATGGCAACCTGTGGGACACACTGAGATTTCTGGGTTTTGTTATAAAGCACAGATCATTTATATAATCAATTTTTTATTTTAATTTTAACTAAAATTTTCCTTTAACTTCCTTCATATTTGAAGGCTTTTAACTTTATTTTCCATTTTCTTTATTCTCATACAAGTGATGGCAGAGCTGAATGAATTCATGCTGTGCAAACTCTGCAACTACATAGGATTCTAGGTGCAGATTCTAGGGGCCCATGCATGGCCCCTTGGCTGCTGCAGTTGCTGTCTGTTGTCAACACAGGGGTCTTCCAGGTGGTGAGGCAACAGAGCAATGAGAATCAGCCCTGGGAGACAGGTTCTGTGGCGAAATCTCAGCTTTATTAAGGAAGCATACATGTTTTATAGAAGTAGGAGCCAATGAGTAAAGAGAAGCAATATTGCAAGAGTCTATCAGAGCAATTCAGTCAGAAACTGCACAGTACGGAAGAAGGAAGATGGGGGAACTGGGTGAGCCTCTCCTGAGATATTGCCCCATGGCGGGGGAGGTCACTCAGTGGTGTGCAGCCCAAGAATGATAATCCCGGGTATACCATAGGATCTTACCCACTCCAGAGCCCCAAGGATGCATGTGCCTCAGTGGCTCATCCTACTTTTCCCACAGCTGTCCACAGTTTTAATAATCATTTAACAAGGAGTGTTGAATACTAAAGATTTTGCAGCTTGTTCTAGGTAATGATGTATTTCTGTGTAACATTTAAAATTTTATTTTAAATAAATTGTTTCTAACAAGATATGAGTGATTAAAGGAAATTCTAAAGAGATTCTTTTCTAAGGTAATATTTCCAAAGTCTCTTTGATGCAAAGCAGACTAAAACTCAGGTGGTGCTGAGGAACAAAAAGATGAGTTCAGTTACTGAGGAATTTTAATTCATTTTATAGGAAACTCAATAAAGACAGCTCAAAATGAAAATTGAATGAAAGCTAGATTGGAGGGATGAGAATAGTGAGGAAAGAAAGAATCTTCTGCTTTTTTTTAAAGTAATTTAAGCTAAAAAAAAATTTGGAGGGGGGATATGGGGGATTGAACTCCGGAGCACTTAACCACTGAGCCACATCTCCAAACCTATTTTGTATTTTATTTAGAGACAGGGTCTCACTGAGTAGCTTAGTGCCTCGCTATTGCTGAGACTGGATTTAAACTTGGGATCTTCTTGTCTCAGCCTCCCCAGCCACTGGGATTACAGGTGTGCCCACTGAGACCAGCTAAAAATTTTTGACTGAAATATTTAAACAACTGTTAGACATATCTATCAAACTATCTATCTGACTTTTGGGCATAGAGGGAAAGTAAGAAAGTGAAGAGAATTCTGGAAGAAACTGTTTTAAAATACTATCTTTTGTTTCTAGTTGGTCACAGGTGCTTCTCTATCAAGTAACAGAGGGAGGCTATAAGATATGATCTATAGCTCTCTCTTTAGGAAAATGTGAGCACAGGGATCAAGAACCTGACTCTCTAAAATCCAGTTTTGATGTAGATAGAGTACGGTATTGAGGTAAAGAGCCAGGAGAAGCCAGAAGACATAATGGAGATTAGACACAAATTTAACAGAATGTAATTTTTCCCAGCATACATTTAATTAAAATTTGCTCTATTATTTTATGATTTTATGCAATATTGTTTTCGTTTTCAATGCCTAAGGGATGTCAGAAATTTTGTGTACAATATTTAAAATGTTATAGGGATTTTACAACTCAGAAATGTATAGGTTCTAGTTGACTTGTGTGTCCTAATATTGTGATTCTACATTCCAATTGCTCAAGGTTCACAAGTCTTACCAGTATTGAATGCAAAACTAAGTTTATTATTGATTTTTTTGTTCTTTTTGTTGTTAGTTCATTTATTTTCTTAGAAGATTTCTGGCTTATTTGTGAAACTATCCTTAAGACATCTCTAAAGGGCCTCTTTTCCCATACTGGCTTATAGCTCTCTGTTTCTCCTTTGACTTTAATCTCTCTGACTCACCAGGAGCCTTGACTATTTTCAGGGCATTAAACTTTTGTGCTCTCACAGGCAATGGACCAGGGCCACGGAAAAATCATGATTTTTTTTTCTTTTAATTTAGGATGCCAGACTAATACTCAAGGTCTTACACTCCTTCTCAAAGGATTAAAAGCCTGAACATTTTACTTAAAACTTATATGTGGCCTTTGGACTGGCTTGTATCTTATAACCTAATGGGAGATTGCATGACATTATTGTCTTATTGTCTACCAACTGCCTCTGATACTCCAGTCTGCATTCTCTTTATAAAGCTCCAAAGAACAGTCTGCTCTTCTTGAAATTCTTGCAATTGCCTTGAGAATTGGAGAGTTGTTTAGCAATATGCTATGGAACAGAAATATTCAGTGGGAGATTTCAGGTCTCCATTTGAGAAAAATATTTTTATTTACCTTTTGGAACTCATGGGGGTAAACTGAATGTTATATGCATTTTAAAATCCATTCTAACATCAGCAAAGACTCTGCCAAGTTTCCTATTATATTGTCGTCAGATAGCTATCAAACATCTACATTGTTCAAAGTGCAAAATGTGCCTGCTTTTTAAAATACTTATGAAAATACATGGTCTGACAAGAATGAACATATTACTTAATATTGCTGATGCCATAGAATAATGGAAGTGAATATAGATCATGACAATTTATTCTGTACAATCTTTCTTAGCTAAAAACAATAAAAAAACACACAAAAAAACAAAAATCTCCCACAAAACGGTGATTTATATAAATGCCTTAAAGAATGATTCTATTTTTTGACCTAGTAAATTTATTTATGGGTATCTTTTAAAGAAATAATCAGAAATATAGACAAAAATTAGGCTTGCTTTTATGAACTTCAGCATTTTTGTTTCTATTGAATAATCGTGTCAAATATTAGAGAATCATAAAGAAATGCAAAATGATTGACTAAAATATCACAATCAATAAAACACTTTGTAGAGTGCATTTAATGTGATAATAATAAATGAAACCAGAATTCTAAAAATACAGATATATAGAAATAAAGAAAAAGAAACTATATGCTGAGGCAATCAAGGAAACAGAAGGCACTCTAGGTATTCCAGGTGTGAAGGATTATACTTTAGGGTTTAGCTTCTCTACAAGGAGCTGTTGAAATTCTCACTAATCTCTGAGAAGTTCTAGCCAATTATCTCAGTCAACAGCAGCCAAGTGGGTAGTTCTTCAGTGCCCACTGGGAAAGCCATTTTGAAGTATGTGTGTGTTCCTGACTTCTCTGTGCTTTCTCCAAAGAATAATGGACTCTGATTTACTTCTGCCAGTGCCTCTCATAAAATTCTATCCTGGATTTACAGAAAGAATGGAATTTTGGGAAACGTAGTCCTCAGGTGACTTCAGAAGGGGAATGTGGAATCACTAAATTCAATCTAACATTCCTTCACAGAAATAACATGAGGTTTAGAATATATTTCTAGATAAAAGAATTATAGTGGAGGAGACTGTTATAGTTTTCTTAATATTTCTCATAGTTCATATATCTTCCACAGGAAGAGTCTATCTCTATAATTATGAAAAAACTATTGACTTTTAAACCCAGTTTGGGTAATGAAATTAAAATTTTAAATTGTGGCTTTTGAGGAAAATCCTGAATTTTTCTTGTTAGAACAAAGCATGCCTGCACCTCAGAGGTTTCCTGGGTACTTTCTGAAATAATATACTTTATCCCTATGTATGAATCAGCTTTTCATCACTATAGCACAATACCTGACACAAGCTACCTATGAATATGGGGAACCATCCTTTCTAGAAGAATCAGACAAGGTTGAGGCATGGGACACAGAGGCCTGGCTTCCAGGAACTAGTAACCAGGGAGGTCTGTCCCAGATTGCCAGGAAGTATGTGGCACTGTGTGGGAGTGGTTCCCTGTATAGTTTCCCTGAGAAAATGGCTCCCCTAACTCCACCCAATCCTGTTCATCACAGAAGAAGCTTCTCCTATTCTGGTCCCTTTTATCTGTAAGACTGTAAAAAAAAGGAGAGTTGGGCTACTCCGTGGTGTTAGAGGCCAGAGCTGGTATGGCCAGACCCATCACACCCCCTCTCATTTAAAAGGAGTATTAGCTCTTGTGTTTTTATTGATTCGATAAGTTTATGGGTAATTGTTTGATTTATAGCCAACATTGTCCTCTGGCAGTTAACCCTTTTTTCATCCACATGAGAGACCCCACATATGAAGAAGGATCAAGGATGTGGTGCTTAGCACTGGCTCCATTCTCTGTGGCAACACATTATGGCAAAAATCAATGGTGGAAGCACACAAAGGAACAAGGAAGTGATTGCACCTGAAAACCTGAGAGGAGAGAAGAGAAAGAAAGAGAATGGGAAGGAGAGGCTTTCTCCTTTTATCATAATCCTCTCAGGAGAACTGATGGGGCCTGCTTTGGGTGGGATCTGGAATGTCCCTCAAAGACTCATTTTTGAAAGTTTGGTCCCTTTTGCAGCAAGTTGAGAGATGTGGATATTGGGAGGTAATTGGATCATGAGGGCTCTGACCTCCTCAGTGGAGTGACCCATTGATGGATATATAATTTGATGGTATTTTGGGGAGTTGGTGGAAAGCATAGTGGGTAGGGCTTAGTTTGAGAAAGCAAATCACTGGGGGCATGGTATGGTAGGGTATATCTTTTCCTGGCCTCTTCCTTTTTCTTGCTGTCTTTGCTTCCAGGCTACCATGAGGTGAGCATCCTTCCTCTGCCTCACTCCTCTGCCATGATGATCTGCCTTCCCTCAGACCCAAACCCCAAGGACTATGGACTAATATCCCTTAATCAGTAACCAAAATAAATCTCTCCTCCCTTATGTTGTTTTTTCTAGGTATTTGGTCAGAGCAATAATAAGCTAACTTAAAGCCCCAAAAGAACTTAAAAGAATTGGCAGGAGAAATACCTCAGAGCAGATGACTTAAGGACTTCCCACTAGGCCCCACCCCTCCTAAAAGTTCCTCCACTTCCCACCAGCACTAATCTGGGGACCAAGCTTTAATCACAAAGGATCCTTGGGAACTTCTCAGACCTCACCCAAACTATCGCCGCTCTGAAACCTCAGTCATACCCTTTCCTCAGTTATGAACACACTGCTTCTGCTCCATATTAGTAGGAAAGGTTTGCTATGTATCTGCAGAAATAAAGCCTCTCCTACAGAACAGACCTCTGGAAAGTAACCTCAGAAATCAGCTCAGCTCCCCTCTTGTATCACCAATTTGCCAATTCACAGTCACAAGTGTAGAAACCAAAGAAGTTTAGAACCATTTTCTCCAGCTCTGGACCTGGGTTTGGGCTTATGAATCGGGAGAAATTTTTGCTAAATGTTGTAAAACATAGCCACCCAGGCAGTGTTGTTTACTTTCTATGGGAGTCTGACCCTGAACGTCAATGACTACAGCAAGGACAACCCTAACTCTATGTGCTGCTGTGGAAAGACACAAAAGAAACTTTTAGGGATTTCAATGTTGTTGGTAAAATTCAAATTGACCAAGTATGCACATGAAATCACATGTGAATAATTATGCAGCTTTGCACATGGTGAAGTGCTAAGGCATTAGGTAAGTGCTGGTCCTCTGGGCTTCAAGAACTAATGATGAGAATCTAGCTGAGGGCACTTGGAGGAGTTATTTAGCTATTTGCAGCCCTGGATTACTCATATGTAAATTAAAGGTGTTTGATCACATGTTTCTCTTTTACCTCTGGCTGTCTGTGTCTCTGTGAATCCATCACAGCCAGAGTTCAGATACCAAATCAGGAAACGTTATCTTTGCCATCCCTGCCATCCCCCCACCTCCCAGTCATGCATCTCACTCTCCTCTTTCTGCTCCATTGCCCTTAGGCAATATCCCAAAACACCCTCTAGTTGGGATTTTTCCAACCATCTTCTCTTAGTCAGAGTTCATCAGCTCAGTGTCTCTTCCATATCTAATATGATACATAATATGTGCTGCTGTGAGGGTGTGAGCTAATGAGGTAAAGGCTTGCCAGATGGCATATTTGCATTTTAACAGGGGCCTTCTGGAAACAATGCCTTAGTACAAAGGAGTGCAGTAATTGGTGAGAATGTTATCAAACAAGGTACTCCTTCTAAGGAGAAAGGCAACACATAATGGAAGATAAGCCAATCAGAGGTTAGGGAGCTGAAACTTTATTTTTATTTTAGGCACACAATACATTGACAAAGAAAAAAATATTTTAAAATTACTAAGGCATTTGAATTGTTCTGAAATGAAACAATTTTCTTTCTTTTGGTGGTACATTTTCATGTTTTTAGTGAGGGTAGTAGACTCAGTGAATGTCACAATGATTGAAAGGTAATGGGAATGCTATACCAGTACTACTGTAAAGAGCATCCAGTGGACATTTTAGCTTATACAAAAAAGATGTTAAATACACATCATACTTCATTCTGATTCACAGACTAAGGTTTATATATAATCTGGGATGTTGCTTTAAAACTTCATGTAAAATTAACACTAGTACAAAGGGAATTTGAACTTCTGGGAGCATCAGTTAATCTTAAAATTAATTTTGCTTGTATATAAACACAATTTATTTAGTGTCAGATATTATAACATGTAACACCACAAGTTAGTTAGACTCTTAGGTGTCTTGTAGTATTGTATTTTTAATCCCCCCACTATGAATCTCAATCTCCTCTTTCTGCCCTATTGCCACAGAAAGAGGGTAAAAGGATGAATAGGAAGCAGAACATGAAGGTCCTGAAGAGCATTCTAATTCTGCAGTCACTGTTTCAGTTTGTTCTCTGCAGGTGTTCATTCTTTCCCAGGAAGATTTTTATTTATTTATTTTTTACACACATCAGAGAACTTTGTACTTATTACATATACAATCCATCTTTGCTTCCTGATACTAAATACTGCCTATCATGGTATGGGATAGACAATTCTTCTTTACAGACAAAATCAAAATTAAACTTAAGTACTAAGAGACTCTTGGGAGAGTCACTATTGCCTGAACAGAAATAACATTAAGGTAAGAAAAATAAGTCAGGTACTTCAGTTCTAAGTCCTAACAAACACTGCATGGAGAAGAGGTCATGACAGTCTCCCCTGGTTTAAAATATGTATTTTAATCCTGGCAATCACTTAGTTTCAGTTTTCAGCATCATTATAAAATCATGAGTATGAGACCCTCCTTCCACCACCTCATGGGTGAGTAACATTTTCAGATAATGTTTGGAAGACTTTCTTAATCTGTAAATTCTGTTTATTCATGCATCCATTCATGGAATAAAGTTATTTAAATTTTCTAGTTTATTTCATAACTATGACCCAAATGACCTAGTTCATTATTGCCAGACCAGTGAATCATATCTTTTCTTGCAAATTGTTTCAAAATTTCTCCTCACATCTCTTTAATAAATCACTGATGCTGATTTTAATTAAGAAAGCTATAAATATAAAAGGGTCAAATTATAGACTAGGTTTGAGATATTATAAGAACAACAATAATACATAAAATGTATATCTTTAGCATATTTAAATTAGCTGGTTCGGTGGCTTTTGTACTCTTGCATTGATCAATATTATTCAAGAATGAAGAATTTCTTTGAGAATTGCCACATATATTTTTATCACTTCTCATTCACAGTTGCTAGTTTTTGTTTTCATATGAAATAGTGATGATTTCCTATATTAAAGATGAATAGAGTCCTTTCCAATAAGGTGAAGTTTTTTTTTTCTCTCTTGAAAAAGTATTAATTGGCAATTCTTAAATTTGCCTGAAAAAGAGGGAGCTTACCTGACATAGCAGAAATCTTTTGATAATGAATGAATGAATTGCTCATCCCAAAGATTATCAATTAGTGACATTCATCAAGCCTGAAACAGGTGACCTTACTACAGGGTCAAGAAGAAGTGAAGTATGAAAAATCACCATGGAGATAAAAAATGAAATAACTGTTGGTTGTTTCTGCCTCACCTAAGTTTATGTAAAGAAAACCTTCTAGTGTCCATGCAATTGCAGGCTCTGAGTTACACCTGGTTCCAGCCTAACTGAGAACGCACTATCTCCCTGATAAAATGTCTCCATGGCTAAACCTAATGAGTTGGGGTATAGGGAGTAGAGAACCACTGTGTGGTAAAGGGCAGTTGACAAAAGAACTGATGTGTGAAGAGCAAGCACACTTCCCAGGACCTGAAGTATGCACAATATTTAGTCCTGTTTCAATTAAATCAAGTGAGTCAACTCTACCAGCAATCCTGGGACATTTTCCTGTGTGGGGAGATGAGCTCTTGGGAATTTGGGGTTTGGGCTGCCTATGAAGGAGATGTATCTTTGTTGCCACTTTTACAAATCTGTTGCAACCAGCGCTACCCTCTGAACAAAAGTAACCACTACATTTCAAGAATAGTGAGACAAAGTGGTAGCAGACATGGCATAGGCTTGCACAGAGTTGAAGGTCTCTTTGAATAGCCTGAGTTTCAACTGCAAACAGTACCAACCTTTGGAATGCAAGAAGGTACCCAAGCTTACATCTTAGGAGACAAAAATATTGAACTGTTTGGACAGTAGGGTGGAGAATGCTTTATTTGGGGATGTCTCTGAGGATAGTAATTTGCATACCCCTACTCGAACTATCGTAGTACATTGTACAACTGAAGTAATAATGCAATACTACAAGACACCTAAGAGTCTAACTAACTTGTGGTGTTACATGTTATAATATCTGACACTAAATAAATTGTGTTTATATACATGCAAAATTAATTTTAAGATTAACTGATGCTCCCAGAAGTTCAAATTCCCTTTAATTTGATGCTCCCAGAAGTTTCAAATTCCCTTTAAGTAATTTCCCACGTATGAAATTACTTGGGTAGGTATGAAAACAGAGTCAACTAAACAAACAAAATACTCAAGCTCCACTTACTTAAACTTAATTCTGATTCCAGGATAGGCCAGTATATTAAGTCACTATCACTGAGCATGTTAAAATGAAATGCATCCAATTAAACCATTACATCAATTATAATGATCAGTGTTTCCTTTTCTAACACAAATCTTCTTTCAAGAAAATAAAAATTAGTTTAAACATATTTTAGAATGCTTTATCAAAACCAGGAACTCTTTTAAAAACATAGCATAAAGTTTCTTTTCATTCTAGTGATGTTCCCACTATTTACAAATATTTATTGACCTCCCTAATATAAAAATGCACTTACCATATTTGTTAGCAGAAAGAACAACTTTATTTTTGCTAGACCATAAATTAAAATATAATTTTTACCCTTATCAAAAAACATATTAGTAACTATCTCATCTCAGGAGAACCACTGCATGTTTGTCAAAATATCATTTGTTTGGGATCTGTATCTTTGATAAACCTCCAAGAATATAATGATTCACAGCATACCTATAATGTTAGTTATTGTATTATGCCATGCACAGTAGAAAATCTATACTTCAAATTGATTGGCAAAGTCTAAGTAGCACATGAATCATGGTACAGTATGCACTGTATGATCATGAAACTTTCTTCCCATTCATACACACAAAATATCCCAATTCCTTTTGTAGCCAACAAAAAGTAGCCTTGGTTATCTAGACTTTCCTAAACTAGTCTGTGACATAATTGAACACATTGATTCCTTTCATATTCATCACATTTTTTTCAAAGCACAATAACTGTTCTGTGATCACTTTTTTCTTTACCTACTTCACACATATTAGTAACAACAGAATCATCCACATCAATTGACTCATCGAGTTTCATATACATTTATGAAGACAGCTTTGATAACAGCACAACATATTCTGCTTCACCTCATGTAGGAAACAAAGAGACTGAAGTACAAAGAATTCCACTAATAAGAACAAAGAATCCCACTGAAGCTTCAGTTGTACAACCAATGTCATTAAAATTTGTAATTGCAAAAAGTTCTCTGATTTTGTAGGCTGAGATTCTATTGCCTGAGCAAAATACATTCATTCTGGCCAGATCGATGTTTAGAGTTATTTAAACAACACAAATGCACGTCCTTAAGATTCTACTACTACCACAAGATCTCTTAGATCTCTGTGCCAAAAATATGCCCAGCTGCAACAGAAGATGGTTAGAGATGTATAATAGCATCTCAACAGCATCTGGTTGTTGATTTGCAATAGTTTTTGGAATATAAGTTCACAGGTAATGAACACAACTACAATTTAATTTTAATTATTTGATACGTCTCACAAAACCGTCCTGATGCTTTCCGGACCAACTGCTGACTTTTGGTAAAGAAGCACAATATGAGCAATACTCTCATAGAAATGTATTCATTATGTATAGTTAATGAAATATTCCAAAACATGGTGATAGAATAAGACTGTGACAGAACAACTCAACGCAAGCAATTATCAACTGTGCACAATTTGATAATGTGCACAACTCTTTGGCTTATATTTTTAATCAGCAGGTTGTCCATGAGGGAAATGAGGCATGGAAAGACTAAGTTGTATAAGAGTCTAATTGGGATTGAGATAGAGAAAGTTTAACCTCAGAACCACTACATCACACTGCTTTCCAATGCATGAAAAAGTCACATATTTTCAAGCTGAGAATTGGAAACTTGTTCCATTCGTGTCATGTTATCATGCTTTCATTGTTATATTTGAAGATTTACCCTTTAAACAAGTCTAGAATAACTTGTATCCCAGAAGAAAAAATCAGTAACTACTTTCAATACACTAAGTTTTATTTAAGGATGAACAGATAATGCCACTGCATTAAATAGATTTGCATTTCAGCATAGTAGATATTTAACATAATAATGAAAATACAATAATAATCAGGAGGCAAGATGGTCCTGAAGACTTTTTCAATCATAACTAACAAATAATATATCTAGCCTAAATCTAACCTAATATGTCCTTACCAGCTTTAAATATTCCCTCGCAATAGCTATTACTTTTTGTCCAGATGGACTTGTTTCATATGATCAAGAAACTCTCTGTATCAGGACTAGTAGTCCAGTATCTGTCTAGAAGTGTTGTTTCAAGGGGAGGGAGAAGAGGCAAAAGGGAAGTACTGGGGACTGAATTGGAGCAAATTATATTCCATGCTTGTATAATTATGTCAAAATTGATATTATGTATATCTGTACTAATCTAATAATAAAAACTGTGTAGGCTCCTGAGTCTACATTGTGTCACCAGTATGGTCCCAGGATTTGGTAAGGGAGACTAATGCCCTCATCTTTAATGGGTTGTGTGCCTAAGATTACTATGAGCAGCTGCTAAGAATATTAGTCATTTTTCAGGGTTTTATCAAATCAAGAATACATTGTGGTATAATCATAATTTGTCAATCTTTAATTCATTAAAATAAAGGTTCTTGAAAATGTTCACACTATCACTAAACAATAGGCCTTTATTGATGATTATGTCTTCTTTGAGGTCTTACAATTCAGCTATTTATATATATTCTCATAATATTCTTATGGTTCCAAGATGATAGTTAATATAATACTTAAATTAAATCTGCAACATTTTATTAATACAATAATATTATAACAAGATTTTGTAAAAATGCTTCTTATATGGAAACAGCATGTGTTTACTCTCCCTCCCTTGTAGAAATGGAATCTTCATTCCATATTTTTTGATTTTATAAGGGTTTGCTAACTTCTTGCTACATCCCTTTTTTTATTCTCATCAAGTAAACAACTGTGATTTAATCGACAACCAAGAAGTGATGATATAATGTTTATTTCCTGAGTTTTCTGTGAATATTATGGCCACTTATCTACCTTCCAAATTAAATAAACGAAAACATTTTCTCTCTCCCATCAACTTCACATATGTTGAATTTATTGAGCCATATATTGTATCATAAACACTACAGAATAATGAAATGCTCTTGGTTTTATAATCTTTGTCTCATATAAACAAAATGTACTAAAAATGAAAAATAAAAGAAATCATAAAAATAAAGCTCTTTTTCCTAGCAGTTCTTCAGGAAAAATTATAAATGTAAGTATAAATATTTCTTACATAGTGCACTTAGTATTAACTTCCCTGAAAAGGAGGCAGGGTTTAGGACCCAGGTTGAACACTAGTGAAACCTCAATCATCACATGTGGTCCCCAAGAAGGAACTTTGAAAATAAACATTTTAGTTCTAGGTGAACACACACACCCATCCCCAACACACACACTCACATACACACCATGAATTTTTTTCATTATCCCCATACTTTTTACAAAAAGGCTTAGCAACCTTTACTCTGATAGAACAGGTGGGTACTCTCTTTATGCAAAAACATTTAAAGTACAAGGGTAAAAATGTGTTTAAAAAATAAAAGGGTTTTTTTCCATTCTTTCCCTTCTTTTCTTCATTCCTACCTGCCTATCTCCCTCTCTTTTCTCTCCTTTCCTTTTTTCCTCCTTTCTTACTTCATTCTTTCAACTTTCTTTGGTCAGTTTGTATTATAACTAGAATTCAAAACAAATTTGAAGACACCAGAAAATGATATCAACAAACTATATTGAGTATTGAAATCTTAGCATTTGAAGGCATTGTTTTTCAGAATGAACTAGATTATAGAAATAAAGTTGAATCAGATGTACTTTGTAGTCTTAAATATACCTTATAATCTCAGTTGAAATCTATAATCTCTAACAAAAATTGCATACTCACATCTTATTATATATGCATACATTTCTATATAATATTTGTCTCAGCATCAACCATCACCAGAACTATAACTTTCCCCCTAGATATTTGAGGGGAATAATACTGTATTGATTAACTCCTTATAGATAGATCATTGATTAGACAAGAATTAGGTTTGTTCTTCAGTTAACATATGCTACCTCTATTTACATCTGATTCATTTCATTACTCCTAAATTGAGTTTTTTCTGTTGTCTCTTAAAATCTTCATCAGAACTTCCTTCATTATAGCAGAGAATAAGCCTGTCATTGTGAAGAGTCAAGTTCTCAATGCGCAGCAAGTTGGTGTGCACCGAAAGGACTATGGGATGTACGCTGCATGAGCATTTGAAGTTTCTCTGAATCCATCCCATTTGACATTTTCATTGCAATTAGCTCTGCAATGTTTGATGCATCATGGGGGATTAAATAAGTCATGTGAGAACAAGCAATGAAATGAGCAGCAGCAATGGGAAAGAAACATCAGAAAGTGTCTACCAAATATTTTAATATACATTTTAGAAGCAAGCTTTCCTTGATCTCACCTTTATTCATTAAATGTCCCTTTTATTTATTGCAAAGATTTTTTCGTAGCATTAATGCAAATGGAGGCATTTTTAGGTTTTGACTGTCTGTATGTGTATTCATTTGCTATTCTGCTTAAGACATTATCACAGACTTTGTGACTTAAATCAATTTCCACTTATTATCTACCAGTTTCTGGGAGTCAGGAGTAGGAACATTTTTTAGCTGGGTCACCTCTTCAGTGACTAATGATGATTATAATGATAAAAATGACAGCTGAAGTCTCATCTGATAATCAAGCACAAACAACTATTGGAAAAATAAATGTTCTTCAGCTGAAGAATTCTTGATGGTTTCCTTTTTCAAGGGCAGCAGGAGAAGAGGTTCTGACTTCTGCACATTTTATAAAGACTTGCCTGATTAGGTGAGGCTCACCAGAGATAATCTCTTTTTAGATTAACAAAAGCTCAACTCACTATGACTTTAAATCTGCAAAACACCTCACCTTTCCATGCAACATAACCAGTCAGTAGTGACATCCTTCCCGGTCACAGGTCCCAGCATATTCAAAAGAAGAGGATCATACAAAGTTACAAATCTTTCAAGGGATGTTAGAGAATTTTGTCTACAACACTGTGCTATTTCATATCTAATAAGGTAATTATTTCCCTAGAAAAATTAGTTTTTTTCCTCTATTTTCAATATACAAGCTGGTTATCCCTAAAGATCACTACCTTTTATACTTTGGTGAACTTCTCTAGAATGCCATTCTTTAATTTCTTAACAGTTTTTATGTAATTCTGCATATAAAAATAAGAAAACTAGCAGCTCTTCTATGTATCAACTCTGTTCTAAGAACTTTACATATGTGAATTTTATATTATATATGATATACATATTAATACTATCTCTACATTCTTTTTTTTACTTAGTAGTATCATAATTTAATTGCTGAAGGCCAAAATATTTTTAAAATTAAATCTTAAAACATTCAAAGAAAAAAGACATCATATGCAAACAATAAGCTTATAATTGACTTCTCAACATGAACTTTGAAAATTAATAGAAAATAGAAAGCATTGAATGAAAAAAGTAACAAACTATATATCAGTAGTGAAAAGAAATAAATTCAATAAATATAACAATTTTTAAAATTTATTTAATTTTGATTCATTGAACACAAACGGAATACAGCTATTGTTTCTCTGGTTATACACAAAGTAGTCACACCATCTGTGCATTCATACACGCACACAGGGCAATGATGTCCGTCTCATTCTGTTATTATTCTTACCGCCCCCACCCCGACCCCACCCCTCCCATCCCTCTATGCTGTCTATCCTTCCTCCATTCTTGCCTCCCTTCCACCCCACATTATGCATCATCATTCACTTATCAGAGAGATCATTCATCCTTTGGATTTTGGGGATTGGCTAATCTCACTTAGCATGACAGTCTCCAACATCATCCATTTACCTACAAATGCCATAATTTTATTCTTCTTTAATTTTATTCTTCTAATTTTTCAGTATTTATGGGAAACTAGGTAAATCTTTCTGTGTTATTTTTTATAACTACATGAGAATCTATAGTTATCTTAAATAAAATGTTTAGCTTTAGAGACATGACATATGAGTAGGGGCTACCTTACAGACAAATCCACATGCATACAAGAGAACATGAATAGAATAAGATTTATTTGGCATGTTTCATAATATCAAAAGATTGAAAAACAACTGAAAATACATCAAAAGAGGAATGGTACAATTTTATGTCTCTTATAATGAAGCTATGCACAACCAGGAAAAACATAGAAACATGTTTCATGAATGAACATAGATCTTTATATGAAAAATGTGTAGGAACAAAGTTCTAGGAATACAGCACTAGATAGAAAGAGCTCTCACATTTCTGGACAAATGGTAAGGAATAAAATTGACTGAAGAGGGAGCTGGAGAGGAGAACATTCTTAGCTTTTATTGTATGATTGTGGAACCATGGAAATGTGCTACTCATATCTGTTGGTACTGAAAACAAAGTCAATGACAGTCCCCACTATCACCCCCTAGATCCACAGCTGAATTCACACAGAGACCATGCTTTCCCTAGTCTTCCCTGAGCTAATGACTGAGCAAGATAGCAGTCCTTGTGCCAGCTTCTCTAAGAGGTAATTATTTCGTACGTCTTCATCAATTTTAGCTGGAAATTTTACCATTCAGCCTGGCTAAAACTTTAAAATTGTCTGCTGTCAGAATCCTTCTGCCCAATTATCCTTGCACGGTAGACTGAGGCTCATTCTGCCTACTCCCCTTCTTATCTCTTTTATCCTTCATAGTTGCCTTGCCTCATTAATGTCTTCATATCTAGACATCTGCATTTTAAAACTTTTATTGGTACATTATAATCATAAATAATAGTGGGATTTAGTATGGCATATTTGGATTTGCACTTGACATAATTTGATCAATCTCATTTCCCAGTACCCTCCCTTTCTCTCCCCTCTAATTCCACTAGATGTACTCTACTGATCTCACTTCTATCATTATAATTATTGTTACTATTTTAATTAGTGCATTGTTGTTTCAAATGTATATATTAGGCATCGGCATCTTGACAGGACTCTAACAAAAAATTATTTTGTACCATGGCCATACATTATTGGAATATTAAAGTCAAATATTTCAATTTAAGAGTGAGTGAATGATTGTGAAAGTTCTTGGCCTTATAGAAGTTTTAATCAACATGTATAAAAATACTCAAGAATTCTCAAGTATCCCTTGAAAAATGTTCATTCTATACCTCAACAAATTGTGATGGAGCTGTGAGTCAAGGCGCCTCTGCTTTAGCTGGAACTGACTGACTTGAGGAGAGCACCTAAAGGAGATTGACTTTTACTTGTTGGTACCTGAATCTCTAACACCTCCCTAGTTCTAGGACTTCTACAGGTTCAAAACATTCTTTAAGCTTGTGAGCTATATTTAGACCACTCCAATAATTTCATTTTCTTTCCTGAGAAATATACATGTCTGCAAATTAAAGATTCATGAACACTAAAATGGTACTTTTCTAGGAAGTATATTATTTGCTATAGTTTAAATGTCTCCCCTCCAAAATTCAGATGTTGCTAATGTGAACAGCATCAAGAGCTAAGTCAAGGAGTTTAGACCACAAGAATTCCACTCTAATATAACTGGGGTCCTTACAAGAAGAGGCTTCAAACAGATTCAGTTAGTTTGGTTTTCTGCCTCCCTTGGTAGAGAATAGCTCTCACCAGAAAATTGAAACTACTGGTGATTTGATCCTGGATTTCCCAGGCTAGAACTGTGATAAAATAAATCTGTTCTTTATAAATCACCCAGTCTCTGGTACATTGTTATAGCAGTTTAAATAGTGGAAGACAATAAGTTAGTCCCAGAGGAGTGGGTTGATACTATAACAAATACTTAAATACGTGGAAGCAAATCTGGTACTGGGTAATGGAAAGTTTGACCATTTTTGAAGCAAAACTGGAAAAATAGATTGCCATGAATTAAGAATTAAGGATGACTCTAGTGAAGGTTCAGAGCAAGAGAAGAGCTATAGGGAAAGTCTCACTCTTCTTAGAGATTGCTGAATGGTCATGAACAGAGTGTTGGTAGAAATATGAATAGTTGAAGATCACTCTGATGAGGTTTCAGAGAGAAATGAGGAGGAAAGGATTTGAAACTGGAGGAAAGTCCATCCTTGTTATATAAAGTGGCAAAGGACTTGGCTGCATTATATCTGTGTCCTAAAACTTTGTGGAAGGCAGAACTGAAGAGCAATAGGATATTTGGCAGAAGAAATCTCTAAGTTACAAAGCATTTGGGAGCCTGCGAGTCTTCTCTTAACTGCTTATAGTACAATGTATGAAGGGAGAAAATATTTAAAGACTGAATTTATAATTAAAGGGAAAACAGAATGTAAAGATTTGGAAAATTCTCAGCCTGGTCATGTAAAGGAAGAAAAGGAATGCTTAGGAGAGAAAACCAAGAGCATGGGAAACCAACTGTTTGATAAGAAGCTTGATATGACAAAAGGAAGTCAGGGTTATCATCAAGACAATGGAAGTAATGCCAGGTGCAGTGGCACACACAAGTAATTCCAGCAGCTCAGGAGGATAAGGCAGGAAGAACGTGAGTTCAAAGCCACCCTCAGCAATTTAGCAAGGTCCTAAAAAATTCAGTGAGACTCTGTCTCTAAATAAAATATAAACAAGAACTGGGGACGTGACTCAGTGGTAAAGCATCCCTGGGTTCAATCCCTGGTACCACCAAAAAAAAAAAAAAAAAAAAAAAAAAAAAAAGAGGGGAAGGGGGGAATGACGGGGAAGTAATTGCAGTAATTTTTCAAAGGCCCCCATCCTAGACCCAGAATGTAGATTTGAGGGCAGGATGGATTAAGAGATCCCATAGGTTCTGAGACGTACTGTCTAGAGCCACTTCAAATCTTTGCTTCCAATCTTTGCTTCCAGCAAGCATTCTGATGCAGCAATCTTACAGTGTCCCAGCTGTAGCTCAACTAGGTCCAGATGTGGCTCAGACTGATGCTGGAAGGTACAAGCAGCGAACCTCAACATTGTCCCCATTGTACTAATTATAAGGACATGAAGACTGCACCAGCTGTGGAATAATGGCTTCCTCCTTCCAGATTTTAAAAGATATCTCCCAGAGCCCTGGGCCCAGGTACACTTGTCAAAGAGGTGGAGGCACCAGAGAGAGCCCTCACTAGGGCAAAGCACACTGAAGATATGAGGAAAGGTTGTCTCCAGGAATCCCTACCCCAGTGTGTGCAGAGGTAGGACATGAAGAGTATTCTCAAACCTGAAGATTTAAGGTTTTTTGATCTGTGTGTTTTGGACCTGTTTCCTTTCTCTTTTCTATTTCTCCCTTTAATAATAGTAATGTCCACTCTGTGCCTATCCCACCTCTGTATTTTTGGAACAAATAACTTATTTGATTTTATACGCTCACAGATAGAAAGAAATTTGCATCAGAATAAATTAAACCTTGAGTCTCATCCATGTCTGAGTCCAAGAAGACTTTGGACTCAGACTTTAAAGTTGATGCTAAATGGGTTAAGATTTTGGGGGCTATCAAGGTGGAAAAAGGATGTTTTGTATCAGAGAAGGACAAGAGTTGGTGGTCAACAAAGGAATTCTATGGTTTCAATGTACCCTTCCAAAACTCAGGTGTTGCAAAAGTGATAATATTAAAAGGTGGGATCTCTTGAGAGGTAATTAGGCCAGGAGGGTTTCTCTCTCATGAATGGACCAAGCCCCTCATAAAAGAAACTTCCCACAGCTTTTGGCTACTTTGCGCCTTTTCCTGCCTGGGTGCAGACAGCTGTAGTCACCAGACAACTGATCCTGCTGGTGCCTTGATCTTGAGATTCTCAGCCTCCAGAACTGAGAGAAAATAAAGTTATATTCTTCATAAATCACCCATTCCGTGGTGTTCTGCCAAACCATACAGACTCAGAAATTATTGATAACTTCTTCAGAAACTACTCACCTCACCATTATACCTGTGAAGATATTCATGACCACTAGAATGTTCTCAAGATGAAGATTGTAGAGGATAATTTGCAGGGAACCCTGCACTTAACCTAAATATAATATTCAGCCTCCTGTAAATCCTTTAAAGAAAGAATATTTAACTTCATTTCTTCTGTTTTAGAAAGTCAAAAACACATGAGTTTTATTAAAATAAAATATTTCATACCTCAAAATTCTCATGTAAGGGCTGGGGATATAGCACAGTTGGTAGAGTGCCTGCCTTGCAAGCACAAGGCCCTGGGTTCAATTCCTGGCACCAAAAAAACAAAACAACAACAAAAAAATTCTCATGTATTCCATCCAATCTAGACCATGTTCATAGCTGACAAAATTTACATAAGTAGATAAACAGGTTCCATAAGGACGGAGATCTTGCTCTTTAATTGCTGTGTTTATATCTACTACCAAAGTGTTCAGCACACTGTAGTCTATCAACAAAATATTTAAAATAATGAATCTGAATAAGTGAATGGATATGCAAATATATGATTCACCTTCATAATTCAATAATAAGGTTAGAAAGAAGCATTCTAAAATGTTACTAAGGACTTAATTACATCACTGCAAATAATTCACTTATGGATTTTTGAAATTTAAAGATGATCTCCATATAGTTTCGATTTGTACCTTTTACAGTAAAACAGCATAGAACATGAAACCCGAGTATGTGTATACATAATTATATACATGACTAATATCTATCTGTATATTAAGTATTAGGATTGTTCAACATTCTTATTTTTAGTTAATAGGAGGTTAAGATTTTCTTCCAGGAGCCCTGGTATACCTTTTGAGTAGCATAGACTCCTACTTTGAAGCCACTGACATGAATTCTGGACACCAAGACATCCAGAATAGTTGATTCACTTTTTAAGATTCAATGAGTGCACAACATGATTATAATGGTCCACTTTCCTGTTCCTAGGCCACTGCTGCCAACATCAAGAATCTTTTTTCAGTGAATAACTTGGCAATGTTATTCCAGTTAGCAATTGCTCCTTTCCTAACAAACTGTGTAGCACAATGGAAGAGATACTGGCCTAAGCGTCAGGGAACTTGGACTGTACTTATGACTGATTAGTTGAGAAACCTTCAGCAAGGTCCTTCTGTCTCTGGGCTTTGGTTTTGATTTTTTTATAAGTGACAAAGAACAATTCTCGACATTTAGGTACCTTAAGGAAATAAAAATATAGCACCCTGTGGCTTGCCTGTTAACAAAAACACAAAAGATATGGCTTGGTAGGGGAGTGTGTGATTCTGTCATTAAGACGGCCAAATAAGTGAAATAAATGTAACTAGTTTCCTGCTTCAATTCCTAAGCTCCCTTCTGTACAACAATGATGTTTGATAAACAGCGGATAATAATTGACCACCACAGAGTCGTTCTCTAGAAAGGAAATTGATATTTTGTACATATAAAAACCATAAACATTACTGAACACCAACTAATTAATCTTGAGCAAGAAGCTTACTCCTCATAATTCAAGACTAGATAAGATTCTAGAATCCAATTAATAACTTTTGTATTATCAAGCATATAGATTCATCTAAAATAAAGTTTTGTCTCTGCGTAATATAGAGACAAAAGCATTTATCATTCTATTCTAAAACTTGATTTAATTATCTTTTAAAGGGTTTGAAGTTGTTCATAGGTTTTCTTATAACTTAAACCAACTTGACTATAATTTCAATTCACTGATTCAAATGTTAATTTCTTCCTGAAACAACCTCACAGACATACCGGGAAATAATGCTTCACCAGCTCCCTGCATATCCCTTCATCCAGTCAAGTTGCCACCCTTAAGTAACCACCATACAGGTATTATCTTAATTTTATTGACTTATATGGAATTAAATAGCTAGGGTGTGCTAGGTAAGGAACCAGAAAACAGGCTTTTAGATTTACATTTTATAAAGCCTTCACTGTCTCCTAAATCGAACTAATTTTAATCTTAAAACTGTAAATTTATTTCACTAAACAGTTGGGGATTGAGAAACCTTTCTCTGTTTAATTTGTTTGAAATAGTGTGTAGTCAAAGGTAACTGAAAAAAATTGCAAAGATATTTTTATAGAGATTTTTATAGAGATTTCCTAGTTTGATCAAAGTGTTTTTATTTGCATGCTAAAATTTTGTTTTGATGGTAGCCTTTTTTTTACAGATATTTTTTTCATTTAGAAAAATATTCCCATTTCTACCTTCTTCCTTCCTTATGTACTTCTTTTCAAATCTCAGATGAAAAGATATAGCATTGTTCAACTTTATTTTGTTCTTTAATATCTGCCTGTTATTAGTTTCTCTGACCAACTTTATTTATTCCAGTCATACTTTAGTTTTGTTGGCAATAACGTACTGGGAGATGCATTACTTTAACATTCAGAGATCCTGTACATAGTAGGAAAAAGTAAGAAATAATCATATTTGCCACAAATGGGCAAAAATTTTACCTCTGCTGAGAAAAACTTTAAATGGAATAAGACTCTCAAACTTAGAAGTCATACCCTATACAATCAATCACATACTTAGTAATTTCATGCTCATGCCTCTCTGGGTTTTCTTTTTCATTATTAGTGTTAGAATTTTTTTCTCAAACATTTCAACAGGTTTACACTTTTGTCTGACTCTGTTACCTTAACCAGCAGATGGATGAAGGTGAAGTTCATACACCTTGACACCTGCCGTAACTGGAGCAGGCATCAATAGGAAAGCTGGCTAGCATAAGAAAACAATATAATTATAAATCTTGACCAAGCAAAGTTGACAAAACTTCAGATGATCTGAATTATTTTTCTTCAGAAAAAATTTCAAATGACTCCACCTCATATAAACAAATTCATAAAACCAGGGACTATTCACTATCAGTTTTAAAACTGCCATTATTTTCCTATAAAATGTTTTGGGTTGTTTGTTGAAATATTATCCAAAACAAAAAGCTCCAATAAGAAGAGTCCCTAGTGCCATCACCACTCAAAGAAAACACTCTCCTAGCAATTCTGTCCCCTAGTTCCATTGAACCTTAGCCATTAAAAGGACTTATTTTTCCTGTTTCCTTGGGGATTTGCTCCTCATTCAGCTTCTATCACTCTAATATAGAGTTAATTCAAAAATTTTCACAGCAGTTTTCTTGAGCACCCATTGCTTCCTTAGAGGTCCAGACATGTAATTCAATTATTTCTCTAGGTCTCAGTGCAAAATAGGTATGCCCTACTATCTACTTCTTGGTAATCATTTCAACCAGGTTAGGAGGAAAGAGCCAAAAATAAGCCCATGTCACAACTTTGCCCAAAAATCTTTAAGAATGCAATGTTTTGAAAAAATAATCAGATCAATAGTTTTAACATTTTAAAGAAAGTTATTTATGGACAAAAAAAAACCTCATCCTGTAGAAGTAAAGGTTGATATACTTGCTATTTTTATCATAAAAACAAACAAGTCTATTTTAAAAAGTGAAAAAGGAGACCATGCAAATAAAATGTAAAATAAAATATAAGCATCCATGATAGGAATAGCTGGAAGAGAAACGAAGAACAAGAACAATGAAAATAGAATATATATCTCCACAGGAAGCACACAGAATCCCACAAAACATAAGACATCACAGAGGTAATTTGGGAGACACTTGACATTGCTTGTTCACAAATACATCCTCTATATTACTTCATGATTTTTTATGGAAGTTACTTCATATTTCATATTGTTCTGCTATTCAAAGCAAAAATAATCAATCTTTTATTACATTTATATTCAAAAATTTGTCAGAGGTGTTTAGGATCTCAAATCATTTATAATATTGCAGTGAAACACAAAACTCAGGCATTTTGCTCCACAGTGCCAATCTTTAAGGGTAAGTAGATAATACCGAATCAGAGATTATCTGGGGGAAGAGAGTAGATCGACGCTAAACTATGGGTGGCAGAGATTTTTTGAAGATAATTGTATGAATAATAAAATGTCACAGAGAAGGTCAAATATTTTATCATCGTAGAAGAAGAAAAGCAGAATGAAGCAAATGTATGTGCTAGATCTGAAAAAATATGTTGTCATTAAATAAACAATTATTAAAATACTAATGCTCATGATTAAAGTGGACATAATGACATTTAGCAGTGCTGTACATCTAAGATCTGGCTTCCAGAAGCATGGTAGAGAACAAATTGAGCTCCTTTTCCAGTCCAATCATTTAGGAATATTGCACGAAATCTAATTTCAGAAAAAAAAAATAACAGGCATTTATCAGTATAAAGTTTTTCATTTCATAATCTTCAATGATAATGTGTTAAGAGTTTGAATAATGTTTAATACAGTATTATATCGCTAGGAACAAAACAACCTTTCTACTAGGAACCTTAGAATGTGACCTTATTTGGAAATAGGATATTTACAGAATTAATTAGTTAAAGTGAGATGAGTTCATACTGGATTAAATCCAATGACTAGTATCCATATGAGAAGGCCAAGTGAAGACACAAGGACAGATTGAATGGAGAATATTATGTGAAGATGTACACAGAGATAGTAGCAGTGCATCTAAAGACCAATGAACACCAGTAAGAGCTGGAAACCACCAGCAACCAGGAGAAAAGTAAGAACAGATTCTACTCAGAACCTCCAGAATGAACCAAACTTTCGAACATACTGATTTTGGATTTCTATTCTCCAGAACTATAAGAGAACACATTTCCATTGTTAAGCTACCCAGTGTGTAGCATCTTGTTAAAACGATGATAGGAAAATAACAGAGTTTTAGGGATTGGGTTGAAGTATAATAACTGTGTTGCATTGCATAAATGCTCAGGAGTGCTGGGCCACAAGAACAATAAAGCAATAATTTTCCTCAATTAGCAGCTGAGGAATTAGCTTTCAGGAATAATCCAGTGATGCAGTTTAACACTATAACAGCATGTATGTGTTATGATATTTTCAGATGCATTATATTTTTGACACAATTTTTCTAACTTTGTCCTAACCAAGTATGTAGCAAAGTCTCTTTCTACCTTTTGCCAGATAAATTTTCCCAGTAGTCACTTATGTACTATTTTAGGATAAATAACTCCCATCACTTCTAGTGGAAGCTAAAATAACATATACCTGAAAAAACAGAAATTATTTGAGTAGACCAAATATTTAAATATTTAAATTCTTTGTGAACTGGCTAATAATACTTCAGCACTTACATGTTTGTTTTTTAGTACTTGGTTTTCTTTGGTCAAAAATATATGTGCTGAGCCTGTGTGTCCTAAGAAAGACCCATCTTCTATGGAGTCAGTAACTCAGTCCTCCCCTGGGGATATCTCTTAAGTGCTTTTTAAGTCAATTACTAAAACCAGGAAGATAAAATTGGTAGCCTACTTGATATTTTTCTGTACTTTCCAAGAAACAATTGGCAATTTAGTTTTTTGCTTTCTGTTTCTTTTTCTATTTGTTCTTTCCTCCTGGTCCTATGGATACACATCTCAGAATCTGGGCCTAATCTTCAATAAGGAAGGAGTGTTAAGGTTTTTCCCCTCCCTCCCTCCCTCCCTTTCTTTCTTCCTATCATAAACTCCTTCCTTCTTCTTCTTTTCCTTCTGTATCCCCTTTCAAATACCTATTCTTCATTTTCCTTTTGTCACTTCCATGGCATGCATGTCCAGTAACACTTGGGTCTCACTTCTCCGATAATATTATACCCAAGATTATCACCTTAGTATGTTTCTGTAACAAATTCCATAGCATCAGCTCCCTCATGGACATGACCCATCTCTCTCTCTCTCTCTCTCTCTCTCTCTCTCTCCCCCTTTCTCTCTCTCCCCCCTCTCTCTCTCTCTCTCTCTCTCTCCCCCCTCTCTCTCTCTCTCTTTCTCTCTCTCCCCCCCATCTCTCCCTCTCTCTCTCACACACACAATGATTTTACTTAAGTTATGACTTTATGATTTTTACAGCTATACATATTTTTGAACTTTTAAAAGAGGCAGATGAATTATTATTCCTAAAATTAGCTAGTTAGGATTCCCATTATGTATAACTGGAGACAGACATCAAAATCCAAGGAAACTATAGTTTAGAGTTAAGCTATACAATAAACAGATAGTAGATTCCATAATCAACATAGAGTTGACTTTTCTTTTTTGGACATATCTCCATCATGGTAACAGAATAAATCTGAAGACCTTAAACCCAGTGGTTTTTTGTGTAGTCCCAGAACCTGAAGCATCAGTATCACCATGGAACTTGTGAGAAATGAAAATTTTTAGGCTCCCAAAGACTCCTACTGAATAAGAAAATCTTGGGGGTTTCACCAAGTCCTCTAGGTTATTATGTTACATGCTGAAGTTCAGAAAACTCTAGTTTAATGTAGGCTATAGAAATCTGAGTTTCCCCTTCATGAATTTTAAGAGAAGCTTTTGAGCTACTACTGGCACATTGTTACTGATGTAATTTTTGACCATAGCAAGCAATCAATAGCATACTAAGACTGGGCCAGCATCTTTACCAGAGAGCTGACTGGTAAACTGTAAGCAATTTCACAAACCAGTTTTTAAATAGCCACTTATTAAAAATTAATTTTATAAACAAAATTATTTAAAAAAACAAATGTAACAAATCCTAAAAGATCACCACTTTCTAAGTATTTTATTTTATTTTCAAATTATCTATGATTTAATGTTTTCTATATCAGTTGTACCCACATATGTCTCTGTATTAAGTGATATCAGGTGTAGAGCTTCAAATTAGTGCTGTAGGAGTATTTATACCATAAAAGTTAATAAATATGATAGTTGGCTGTTAAATATTTTCCTGCACATCACTGGCTATGATTAAAGATTTCTAGAAGTCCTATTACAAACTGCAACTACCTGCTAAAAAATCATTTGCAACAGATAATAGACACTATTGAGATATTACTACAAAACTGAAGAACTCTTTGTCACTTTGTAGAAACCCAAATTACCAAATTAACAAATTTATTTAGCAAATTATGAAATAAAAAATATTTGCATATTTTTCACTTAATCAAAAGATTAGTGTGCAAAAGAAAGTATGAATTCCAAGAATGCAAACCTTCTAAAACTCTGAGATTGCTTATGTTTTATAAATCTCTGAACAGACTATATTACTTTCTCTTTCCTGATTTTCAGCAACTTGCTTTTCCCTTTCTATGATGACAATTACTTATATTCTTTTTTTCTCTGAAATATGAAATGTCTTTTCAAAACCAACCTTTCCTAAAAGTGAATAGGAACTAATTGGTTTGTCAACCTTTTAAACAGAAAAAATAAAAGGAGAGGGCAAGGTGAAATTATTGAGGCTATTGAATCTGCATATTTCATGCTTTGAATTACTACTGTTAAGTGACTATGATGATGAAATCTCTACAGTTGAGAAATCTGTGCTATGAAATGGTTCCCTTATCAGCAAGGCTAATGAAGATGTCAGCAAATGGGATGAGGGTTGGCCAAGTAGAATTACTTTCACCTCCAATCCAACCTGGAAAAGGTGTTAATCAGTACATTAATCTTATCAACTGTTTAAGAGGAGGATTTGGATGTGGCTATTTTCTTCTATTCATTAGAAAACCCTGAAAAGATAATTATTCTCAAAATCCATATTATCTATACAATGAAAAAAAAAAAACAAAACTCTTACTAAAGATTTTTGTAGAGCAGTGACAAAGATGGATAGATGGGCCAGAAATAATTTTAAAGCAAGAATTTAGACAAAAACACATTCATAACATGTTTGAAGTATTCTGAAGTATTGAAGAAATGACAAAGGAAAGCATATCAACTAAATAAAAGCCACTTGAACACAGTTTTCACACGAGAGAAAAAGCCCTGTAATTGAAACCTGAAATAAACTTTTCCTCTCCTAATTCTTGTCAGGTCTTTTGTTCACTGCAAAATAAACAACAAACAAATATATAGGTACCAGGAATGGAGTTGTTGCTGTGACTAAACTGGCCATGTGGTTCAAAAACTTTTGGAGCTTTTTGGAATTTGTGGGAGAAATTTGGAAAGTATAGAGATGAAAAATTGAAAAAGCTTTGAGTTGTAAATGGAGCTTACTGGACAATTCTGGGGGTGGGGGGCTCAGAAGACCAGAATGCCAACAGAACTGTAGACATTAAAGACTGGGCTCATGAGATATCAGAGAAGGACTCTACTGGAAATTAGACTAGAGGTCATTTGTGTTATGTTCCAACAAAGAATTTGTCTATATTTTGCTGGTATCCTGAAACTTTCTGTGAAGCTGAATTTGAAGGTGATATACTAATTAATCTGGTAGAAGAAATTCCTAGGCGGCATAGTGTCCAGGCAGTGGCATGGATATTGCTAGTAGATTTTAGTCAACTTCATTGTGATAATCAAAACCACTAAGCAAAGCAGAAAAATATGAAAAAACTTGTTTAGCCAGAAATCTGCACGTAAAACTGGAATTAAGGAAAGTGTGATTATTCAAAACACTGCAACCACTAAAGAAACACTGAATATTTTACCCAGAGACAATAAGAAAGATGGATTGAAGGCCTCTCAGAAATTTGCAAAACTGCACCCATCTCAGATTCAAGGGTATAAAAGTGAAAATTCCTTTGAGAAGAAACCAGGGAGACACCTACTTTCACAAGGCAACCTAAAAGGTTGTTTCACCATGTTCAGCCATCCAGTCACTCAGAGGCTGCAGCCAGGGTTCCTGAAGATTTGTCTACTGCTCAAGATGAGGCCAACCATCGCATTAACCAGACAGTGTTATTTCTGCAGGTCAGGATACTAGTTAGGAGGT
>JAJEJO010005165.1:657936-736416 GCA_020662805.1 Glaucomys volans | reverse complement strand
ACACAGGATGCTGTTAACTCAAAGGGAATCAATCTATTGTTCTGCACCTAGTTTCGCCAACTTTCTTTTACAGAGTTTTTTCTTTCCTTCTCTTTACTTTCTTGCAGCCCCTATTTCCCACTATGAACCATATTCAACTGGTAAAAATACCCTGTGGTGCTCACATACTGCTCAATACTAATGTCTTCTTTCTCTGTGTTATTACACACGGTCCATTGCTTATTCACCTGCCAGGGGAACAAAAAGTAATGTTGGATCCCACTATGTGAAATCATACCAAATAGCACTTTTAGCTCAAATAAACAAAACACCCACCACTTCAGTTGGGATTTGTGCAGGCCTCCATTAGTCTCTCTGAATTTACTTTCTCTCTAAGAAATGTTGAATCAATATAAAGCATATCACATGTTCTGTTCACCTTATCCTCTTTAAGATAGCTGTAAAAGTAGGTGGAAGAAGCTAGAGTAGTTTCCTTTTTAAAGTGAGTAGACATGGGGTATTTGATGTTATCTTCTTGCTGTGGCTTATTAACACACTGGGGAAGAAATGTGCAAAATGAGCAGTCAGGACTGTTTCCATGGTTGCCAAGCTCTTTGCATAGAACATAAGTAAGGGGGACCTCAGAAGGTCCCTCACCCCTGAAGTTCAGCATGATTGAGTGCAGGAAATGTAAGGTGTTCATTACAAAAGGCAGCACACATATACTCTTGCAAACTCATTAAAACAAATATTTTTGATGAAGCATGGCAATGCTCACATAATGGTATTGTAAAGTAGACTTTTTTTTTTTTAAAGAGAGAATTTCATGGGAAAGAAACTAACCTCTTCTAGATCCATTCTCTATGCTTGGTACTAGCTAGACCATCCACCTACCAGGAGACATAATTATTTTTCTTTTATTTTAACAGATGTGAAACTAAGACTCACAAGAGATCAAAGCACCTTCCCAAGACAAACACCTGAGCCTTTTTCTCTCCAAATCCAAAGCTAGTGCTACATGTACCATATTACAGGTTGGCATCATGCACTTCACCTTTGTGAAACATTTTATGGAATATTCTGACAAATTTGTTGCTGTCTAATATTTACAGTGAAGATGTTATTCATAGCATAACCTTCAGGGCAGACCCATGTTTGAAAGACATTTTTACAATGATGTCAGGTATAACTGTGTTTATTTTGCATGGTATTTCAGTCAGCTTTTTTGATGCTGTGACTGAAAGACCTGACAAGAACAACTTCGAAGAAAGAAAAGTTTATTTGGGGGTTCACAGTTTCAGAGGTCCCAGTCCATAGAAGGCCAACTCCATTTCTTGGAGCTGGTGAGGTTGAACATCACAGAGGAAGAGTGTGGTGGAGGGAAGCCGCGCTCACCTGATGATCAGAAAAGAGAGAATTCACTTGCCAGATACAAAGTACATACTCCAAAGGAATGCCCCCATGGACCAACCTTCTCCAGTCACACCCTCCCCGCCTTCAGTTACCACTCCGTTAATCTCCATCATGGGGATTAATTCACTGCTGGGGTTAAGGCTCTCAGAACCCAATCATTTCTCCTCTAAGCCTCTTGCATTGTCTCACACATGAGCGTTTAGGAGACAGCTCACTTCCAAACCATAACAAATGGTCAGTTATTTCTTATGTTACAAATTCTACAGATTTTATAAATGATCGTATGACCTCAAGAGGCAACATGTAGAGTTCCAAACCAAGTTCAAGCTCTAGAGGCTTCTCCCACCTGACTACTCCACTCCACTGTTCTCACTTTTCTTTTATGGAGTTTTTCCTCCGTATGCTTTTAATTATTTCCTTTTTCTGAGTTACATAGAGTGTATTTATCTCGGTCAAGACATGACAGTGTGAACAATAATTGTCTTTAGAAACAAATTTTGTGTTTCCTTTCTTTACAAATTTACAGTCAAGTGATTATTCTTAAAAAAATAGTTTTCCTCTCCACATCTCTGATTTCTTCTTCTGCACCTCTTTTGAAAGTGTCTAATACATTACGCTATAGAGATATCTGCTAAGGACACCTAGCAGATATTCTGTCTTGTTATATCTTTGTCAGGAGAATGAGTTCTCTGCTCAATCTGACCTCTCAAATATTATGCTTTGACAGACTCTATCTCCTTCACCTGCCAGACAATCCTGAAAATAGGAGGAGAAAAACACCTAGTAAATCACTCAGGATGCATCTGTATTATAGAGGAAAAATCAAATGCAGGATTAAAATATAGTGATTCTGTTTCCTTCCCTGGGAAATTTAGAGAGGAAGGATTTACAGAACCTTATTGTTTACATTTTGGGGGATAACTGGAATTATCACATGGGTTGTATTTAAATGTTAATCCTCAGAAAAATCAAATCTGTTCTTTAGTGTTTACTTTTGTCACCTCTCTCATCACACACAATAGGTCATGCAGACAAAGGTTCATTTTCTACAAGGCCAAGGTATTCTTGGTGAGTATGCATAGCCCTAGGGCATCCCAGAAACCTAGGTCCAATTTCACTACAGATTGCTGGACTTTTGCTGTTGTTGTTGTATCTTTCATATCAGTTGGCATAAATTATAATGTGGGCCAGGCATAAATATCTTCAATATTTTATGTGCCACTAGAAGTTAGGAGTCACCAGAAACTCTCTCTTTTTTTTCTCCTTTACGTTTGTTTGCTTGATTATTTCCAGGTTCTCTTCTAGTTCCATTACCCGTCACCCACACTCCTTTTATAAACATATGACCATTGACAATGAAAGATGTACCAAATTCTGGATCTGTAACTTGGAATTCTGAAACGAAAAAGAATGTACTGGTGCATAAACATATGAGGACAGATTTATACTAAATTTAATTGGGCACCATCTGTTTCTGTGTCTGTCTCTCTCGCACACACACATGTGTACACACACATGCACACACAAGCACGTACACAAAGACACATATTTTTAATTTATAGGTGAGAGAAAGTGGCAGGAATTAAGGTTTCAGTTACTTTACTCAAAGTCCCATAACTTGCAATTTGTAGAACTTGGACTTAAATTACTCTGAACTGAGTTGTGTTTTTTTCTAAATTCTAACTCTTACTAGATTTTGGTCACATTCAAAGCAAATTTAAACCATTTAGACCTGTCAACTACATTAGATGAATGACTCACCAGTGAAAGCATCTTCCCCTAGATTATGGTATACCTATATTTTTCTCCTCTCCTCTATTCTTTTCCTACTCTTCCTGATTTCCGTCCAGTGAAACAGTTCTTCCTTGCATTCTTAAAGTGTCTCTAGGCTGCCTTGAAGGTGTGTTTTCTTCTGCATTGCCTGACCTTTTGCACTCCTGATCACACCTGTAATATCATCATTTGGCCTAATTTCCCTTCAAGCTCAAGACTCCTATTGTTCCCTGAATGCTCACCTGCATGTCCTACGGGCATTTGTTTATTGCAGTATTATTATTAGAGTGAAATATTTGTCCTACATGTTGTAATAGTTACCATTTTCACTAAATAGTTAATTTCCAGAACAAGAAACTGAATTTTAAAGATCCAATACCTGTGCACAATTGGTGACCAGTGTTTAGGTAAATCATTAATGATTAATTTGGCATTATCTGATAAGGAAATGTATACCATCCCTTTTTCTTAACACTGGTCCTGAAGTAAAGAGAATCTAATATTTATTACTACCATGATAACCATTTTATATATATAGTAACTATACATAAAATATAACTACAGTTGCTGTAATATACAATATGACATATATATCATATTCCATGTAATATATAAAGTATGCTTATACTGTGTGCAATATGCACTACTGTTTAACATAAAATATGATACATATAATTTATAAATATAAGTCATAAATAAAATTGTATCTAAATGTAAATATATAACATTTATAATGTTTATATTTTAAACATTATAAAAATTTGTATTATATCATGATGTTACATAATTACTGTATCTAGCATAGATATTTCTATTATATAGTATTTAAAAAGTTAGGCACAAAGCCCCAATTCCTATGTTCAACTTCAATGGTTATCAGTTATTTGAGCAGGATTATATTTGGATGTCACTTGTCATTTTCTCAACAATAACTGGAGTGCCATACGTAAAATTCTCAATAAATATGTGATGAAAGAATTGTAAAACACAACTCTACCCTGATACTTTGATATACCTGAATGGATGAAATACCACATACTTGGAAGATTTGAAACAAAATGATAACTTGAGCCAGCCAATAGCAACCCCATATGTAAAACCACTAAAATCAAGAATATTAGAAAGCATTTCCTAAGTCAGGAGAAAAGGAAGGTACGCTCTAATAGAGTAAATAGCTCATCTTTGAATCTCTCACTGATTGCTTTTTGTAGGGCCTCCACTCTTGAGTATCAATTTAGTTTTCCATTTAATAATTACATTACAAGGTTCTTTGGAAAATTAAATGAGAATATATATACAATACATATAACTCATATCAAGATTATTAAAATATGAAAGTAACTATTAATATGTTTTGTGATATATTTATTCGTGTAAATCCTTTTATGATAATTCATATATTGCTTCATTAATGCATTTAGGGTACTTTGCAAGGTACCCTAAATCTTAATAAATATCAGTTGAATTAACATTTTTTCACCATCAGACATAAAATTATTTTGGCCACTATTATTTATTTGTCTTTTACTATGAACACAATTTCAATATTCTATCCATACTTAAACTGCTTTGCTGGTATTTAAGCAAACTGCATCTCTCCATTGGAGAAATTTATCTATACTCTTAGCCATTTTCTTTTTGTTCTAATAATGATAACCCATTCAAACTATTTTTGCCATAGTCTAAATAGATTGATGAATCTGTTAGATTACAAATATTGGCTTATAAATTGAACTGGAACTTAGAATATTTTTTTATTTAGTACCCATGGCTTGGACATGGATAGACCTACATTTCAATGTTGGCTTTGTGACAGTTCCTATCTGGCTTTGTGACAGTAAACCTCTTTGCATTTCTAGTACCTTATCTGTTAAAATTAGTGCAGTAGACTTGGCTATTATTGCTATCTAATTTTTCAGTTTTACAAAAACTATAAGGTACAGGGTTATTTTAAAGGAAAATTATGACTTGGAATTAAATGTTCTAATTAACTATTTTTATAAAAGATCTAGTGGGGGCTTGTCAATGGATATTCACTCTAAAATACATTGTTAACAAGATACTAAATGGTTACAACTTTCATGAAAGAAATTTATAAATACAGTCCTGTACTGCATAAAATATTTTGGACAAAAATAGACCATGGATAGTATATGGCGGTCCCTTCAGAATATATAGCTAGTGATGTCATATCATCTTGGCTTCTGTGAGGACGTTTTGATATTTGCACAATGAATTCACCTAGTGAGATATTCTCAGAATAGATTCTTGATAAGAGATGCATGACTGTACATTAACCAAGAGACCCCCAAAATTAATAGGTTTGATCTGATGATCACTAATCTCAGAGATTATATTAAAATCATGATTTGTAAAATGGATAAATATTTACATACAAAATTTGCCTTTATTAAGATTATAGTAAAAGATAAATTACTTATCTACAACAGAAGCAACAGATTTGTAAATAAATAATTATGTGGTCAGTAAAATCACATAATTTTTCAAATAAAATCTTCAATAAAATTAGCATTAGCTAGAAAATAGTTTTATGATTATGTATCTAAATAAGGGCAAAGCACATAGAAAAAAATGATGAAATGAAATGTCAACCATTCTGTTGTTCTTCAGAAGATGAGATTATAATTGAATTTTTCAAAAATGTGCATATTTTCCTTGAACATTCAAGAAAGAAAAGACTGTGTGTGTGTGTGTGTGTGTGTGTGTGTGTGTGAGAGAGAGAGAGAGAGAGAGAGAGACCAGGGATCAAATCCAGGGCCTCATGCGTGCTAGGCAAGCACTCTGCCACTGAGCTACACTCCCAGACCCAGAAAAATAGTTTTTAAACAAAAATAAACATGCAACACCAACTGCTGGTGATTAGGATCTGTGGTATTTTGGTTTCAATATAAGGAAGCATGTTTAGTATCATTTAAATACATTTAGAGTTTCAGGTGTGGAGACACTGTATGTAGGTAACAATTTCCATGCCTTTGGAAATCTTCCCACACAGGATAGTTTAACTTCTTTGTCAGGATGTCTGGATGTGTATTAAATTGCAAATGTCATTTGGACTAGAATCATTTCAAGGTAACTTCTAGTTCTTAGAATCAATGATCCTAAATAATTTCAAAGACTCTTTTCATTCTAACATTTCTTGATTCCCCTTGAATTTAAATTAACCTGGCCAGCCCACTGAACTTTATTAAAAATACCTCATTTATTTTTTTATGGTTCTAACAGTATAGAACTAAAATGTTCATAATTTTTGTCTAGTAACAAGATTCCTATTTACTGATGTCTGTGCAACATTTAATCCACCACGCCAAAGTACATTACACATATTTTCTTGGCAACAGCTTTACCAGGCAACTTACACTGCTCCATTTTATAGATGAGAAGCTGTCTTGCAGAGGCTGGCTGCATCATTTTTACCCAACTCGCATGATAAATATAATGCAACAGTCTTTTCAATTGTACTCTTGGAATATACCTGCTCATTCTTAGGAGGGAGGAAGGGACCATTCTTATTTTCTTTCTCAAGTAAAAAAATAAATGAGTGCAGGAGTTTGCCATACTAACAGAGAGAGGTAGTGCCATATTTTCAGTGGAGAATTATAGTAGAAAGATGACGACTTTTGTAGTTGTTTTCTCAAATGGAACAGAGATTGCAGCTGTGTATACGAGGAAGGCAAGAGAAATTTATATATGTATCATTACAAGGTTTGAATAGTTCAGGAATCCACTTTTAAATTACAAAATCTTTAAAAAGTATCAAATGTACAAGCTAATCCACTTCCCTTCCATACACTTTAAAAGAAACTTACTCCTCAGGTCTGAAAGCAACATTTTAGGTATGGTTACCCTAGAACCAGCATCCATATGACACCAAACAATGAAATGGAGGCCTTTTGAGGTTATATACAAAAAGAAAACAATCGCAAATTGAATCCTTGATTCTGCAACTGTTTAGTTGTGTGGACTCAAAGAAATTTTGAAATTATTTAAGAATTTTACTATTTCAGAGATTCATAATTCATGTATATTTTACATAATAATCTATTTTTCTTCCAGTTTTACTGTGAATTAAAGGAATGAAACATTTGAATCATTGTCTTGCTACTTCTGAATAATCTAAATGCTTAACACTGTCCTCAATATTATATTTATTGTTCTAACATTTGTGATTTTATATGGATGAGCACTGATCTGAAATGCCTTTGTTTATGATGTTACATTTACACACCATACACTGTGCAACTGGACAAACATAGGAAAAAAGGCACTTTACAAATGTACAAAAATAAAAAATCTGTTGTTATTCTTACCCCCCTACCCCGACCCCACCCCTCCAGAATGTGTGACAGACATCATTGCCCTGTGTACATGTATGAATGCATAGATGGTGTGACTCTACTTTGTGTACAATCAGAGAAACAATAGCTGTACCCCATTTGTGTTCAATGAATCAATAAGTAAATAAAAAAATAAAAAAATAAAATAAAAAGACAAAATAAACAAAAATAAAAAATCTTTTTTAAAACATATAAAGTAAAAAAGTATTTTGCCTCACTATACTCGCCCAGTGACAACTATTAATTAACTAAATTTTCTGAAAATATTCATATTTACAGATTCATTTCAAGTGATACGACAGTCTAAAATAAACATGAAGCAATCATTCACTCTGTCTACTTTGCATGCTTTCAGTAATTCTTCCGAATGAAATTTTGGCATATTTACAATTTTGTGTATTTTATAACTAGTAGCTTTGTAGACCAAGGTTGTTATGGTTTCTGTTGTGAAAAAGCATAAGGCTCAGAGAAAAATATGTTATCTTCACTCAAATATCAGAGTATGTGATATTTGAATCTTCTAAAATATATGAGAGATTAAAGTATATAAACATATACTCAGAAGAGTTTCAGAAAAATTATTAATGTGGAATGGACTCTATTCTATAACAGAGTTATTTTTAGTTATACCCTAAGCCAGATAATACTTTGTTTGAATTTGAGTCATAAGCAAAAATGTGATGATGCTCAGGTTGCTGTCCTTTAAAATCATGCCCTTGGATTTTTATTCAAGATTAACACAAGGAATGGCCATATTCAGATGGCTTTTGCATTAGCTATAAAGTCTTTTTTGAGGGCATTAACTTTACATTATTCAATGTTCCTTGTGAAAAAATCTTAACTGATATCCTTTAGAACATCACATCAAGGGAAAATTCTTTTTTTCTGTAGAACTGATTTTCATCTTCTTACTGTTAATAAAATCAAAGTTTGTTTTCTCATTTTACCCTGGGTGCCAGGGGGCTCAGGATTATATGTAATACTAAGTCATAACTTCATAAATTCTTATGTTTAGTGATTTGCCTCATAAATTTTATTTGAATTTATACATCTGCTTTATTTTTCCCAAACTCTTAAAAACCTTGAAACTGGTAAGAGTATGGTAGAAGGAGGAACCATTGACATTTTAAATTACTTACTCTGTGAAACACTGTGTTAATTGGTGCTTACATTTATTGGTTTAATATTATCAGTGAGTTCATAACCCATATTTTATAAATTAAAAAACCCCTTGGGGCATAAATATTAAATTAATTTTTCATAGTCATTTAAATTTTTAAACTATGTTTATCTATCTCCAGCTTTAACACTACAAATTCTTATACCTTTTTTTCTAAAGCATATGTACTAGCAAATACAAAGATGAAGACAAGATGCAAGCTAGTTCATAGATAGGACCATAAGGGATATCATATAATTAAATACTCAGGACATATCCATATATGCATGTAATCAGTTTGATTTAGAATTGCTACAGCTTTTTCAGATTAGCTAATTGCACATGAAAATACTAGTTCTCTCACTCAACAGAACAATATAATCATTTCTTTCTATAAGCTGTATGACCAACCACTTGGTCTACCAAGTACAGAAGAAAGATATGCCATGCACAAAATTTAAAAAATCAGTTTCTATGGGTATTTATTTATAAAAGCATCATGTAGCTTCCTTTACACATGATTCATCTGGATACTGGACAAAACCCTTCACTCCCTTTGCTTATGTCAATATAAATTACAAGTGCCAAATATTTTCATCATTTACATCCAGTTCAGAATCTACCCTACTACAAGTTCTTAAGCAAAACTTCTCTAATCATATGTCATCATGACCCATAATGAATTCTCTATTTTGGATTCAAATTTAAAATACCTGCATTTTTAAAATACGAAGACTTGAGCTCATGCCCTGACACTAATAAAACTGGTCTTACTTGGGACATTAGTATTAATAATTTTTATAAATTTTCCAAGTGATTATCACATAAACCAAATTTGAAATATACTATTACAAGACCGGGTAGAAGAAGACTAATAAAGAATTAATGCCCCATGCCCTCTCAACACCCAACCCCCACACTGACACAAACCAACCTAACACATCTTAATGCTTCTAGCATCTTCCTAGCTCTTGATTCTTAATCTCTGTGACCATTCAGATCCTGATGTTGATCTCTTTGACTTTAGTACTCATTTTAAATCTTTCCCCAGGATTACATCTGGGTTCATAGAATGGACATAGCTTTCTTCTTGATTACCTAGTTTCTTCTACTGCTTCCGATATGAATGCTCTGTTCAAGGCCCAGAGTGCATTTAAATCATGTTCTCTGGACATGTGGTTCACCTAAACACCCAAATGTAGAGAACCTGTTGCCTAAGGTACTCAAAGATGCAACATACATTACCATGTTTAAAATATACATCTACTATGTGAGTATGACAAAAATGGTCCATTCCCTTATTTTGTTACTTATATTATGTAAGTTTTGTTATAAAATGGATCAACATTAACTTAACCATATAATAAATATTGCTTCCAAGAAATAGTAAGAATTTTGCCCCTTGTATTATGCCATTACTATGTCATTAACATTCTATGCATAAAATAATGTTTGGTTACTTTATTACGAACAATAATTCATGCATGAAAGATTTTTAGAAGTCTACTCTAATGTTCTTGGCAAATTCTAGTGAGACAAAGAATTCAAAAAGCACAATATTGTATTGTGGAACAGTTCACTGATCAAACATTACACAATGGTACCACATACTATTTCTGACTGAGTGTTTATGACAATTGTATTCAAAATGAAGAGCTTTATGTCAAAATTTGAACCACAGCTGGGAGTCAAATTAGACTGAAGGACAGCTTGCAAGACTCTTTAAGTTCTATATTCTTCCCAATTTCCTAGTAAAACTGCCTTTATCGTTTAATCCATATAATAGTTTCCACCATTATAAATTTATCAACCAGATTATTATTCATATGCATGGCATGCATAATTATAATTAATTTGCTGAAGGCTCATTTTGCTGCTTCTATTAATTATGATCTCACAGTGTTAAATAAATCAGTGAGAAGGCAAAAAAAAAAAAACCTAAACTAGTGGAATGCAGGAAACTAGACTAATAAAGCACATCATTCAGATGATATTCCTTGATAGCATCAGGAAGATAACTACTGGCATTTTGAAAACCAGTTCTGAATTTAAAAATGTAACTAGTGAATTGAATGCTGCACAATTTTATCTTTCTTTCTCTTTCTTCCAGGCCTATTTCTAGTAACAAATCAACAGATCACAAAAAGGAACACAAGGGCTAAAGTATGGCAGTAAAAGTCACAATCAGCAGTGTAAATTATGATTCCCATGGAACTTAATTAGGTTTTTCAATTAAAACAAAATGAATTTTCCTTTCCAATTAAACAACCCCCTTGCTTCCTCTACACACCCCACAAAGCGGCAACAACCAAGCATATCCCAAGTTATTTAAAGTCCATTCTGCCTATGTACAATTGCAAACATGTACTGGAAGAAACCTGAAAAACTCACACATTTTCACTCTCACATTTCTGCTTGCTCTCTTTGCAATGTAAAACTCCACTAAAGTAATTGTTGTGGGAAAAAAACCCAAAATATTCTAAAGAAACTGCAGAGAAAAATCTTTGATAATTTATTGAAGACACTTTTGAGAGTGAGTAGTCTTTGATCATAAAAAACAATTTTCAAAAAATTCCTAACACTTTTCAGGGAAAAAGAAAGCAAGGGCTGTTTGGGGATATTAAGCAGCATAGTATTTCTGAACAACAATAGTCTTTTCTGTTTCTGAACAGGAGCCTCAGGAGAGAACATTGCAGTGTAGCCCCAAGCCATGCCTAAGCAGTATTTTTAGTAGTTACTTGGATTGAAACATCCCCTATAAAAAATGTTTCCTTGCATTGGAAATCAAATATAAATTGTACATGCTCCAAGTTCCCCTGAAAACTCTGAGAACCCTCAGATGAGGGTGTGTGTTTGCTATGTATTTTGTCATAACTGGTTCAGAATCTTCAACATTCTTTTCTTAGGAATTATGAACCAATATTCTTTAGAGGAGGTTTATAACCACCTATGGTGTTATCAATTGCTTTGGAATAAATATTAATAATATCCCATGGCACAATAAAGCAATGACCTGACTTAAAAATTAAGTAAACCCTTCAAATTTACCCTATCTATAAGGAGTCTCAAATTAATTAAAAATAAATAAGTAAAATCCATAAATGTATCCTAGGATCTGTGAAATTCTGTGATACATAGTAGGCTCACAACAGCTATTGAATTTGTACATAAATCTTTTCTTTTACATTAATCTTTTATAAAAGCATGGCTAAAATACAGTCCCAAAGCAGCACCCTTCACAAGAATTCTGCCTGTGAGATTTAAATGTGAAAATGACAGAAGGCATGATAATTTTAAAGACTAGCTGCATATCAGAAATAATAATAATGAAGTCTGTAAAAATTAAAAAATGAAAAAAAGTATTTGCAAGCAGAACTTAAAGTTACCTTGTTTCATTTTAGAATAAACTAATAAATTTTCCTCTGACATTCATTTTGTCCAGATTTTTTTCAAGGCAAAGAACCATTGAGTATAAATCAAGGAAACAAGCATTTAGAAGGTTATTCAGCCCTGAAAATTGAAAATGAATCCTGACAAGCCAGGCATGGTGGTACACACCTATAATTCCAGTGACCTGGGAGACTGAGGCAGGAGGACCCATAAATTAATGGCCAGTCTCAGCAATTCAGTGAGACCCTGTCTCAAATAAAAAAGTAAAAGGTCTTGGAGTATAGCTCAGTGGTAAAGGACCTCTGTGCTATACCTCCAGTACCAATTTTTTAAAATGCTCCTTGACTAAATTTGGTTTTACCCATCATAAATAAAAAATATCATGTCAGAAATTCATTTAATACATCTAACCTATAGAAAATCATAGTTAAACCTACACTATCTTAAACATTCTCAGGACACATTCGACTACATTTGGGCAAAATCATCTAACACAAAGTCCGTTTTATGTTAGTGTTGAGTATCTAATATAACTTATTGAATACTCTACTAAAAGTGAAAAACAGAACACTTGTATGAATAAGAGACAGTTGGGAATTTTGTAGACACAAAACATTATATCCCCAAATTCTGGCAATAAAATATACTTTGGAATATTGGTTGTTCACACAACCAATGTGTGTGGCTTACTGGGAGCTGTGACACAGTACTGTTGCCCATTTTAACCACAAATCACTATCCTGGGAAAAGATCAAACTCCTAAATTAAAAGCATGATTTCTGTTGACTATATGTGGCTTTTGTACAACTGTAAAGTTGAAAAAAATATTAAGTACAACCATTTTAGGTCAGAGACCATCTATATGAGTTAAGTCGATTGTTTTAAAGTAAATCAAATAAAATGATTCCTCATATTAAAGTAGAATCTTGCAATTGGCAAAACTGAACAACATGAAATCTGTGAATTTTCTATTTTCATATTCCCCAAACCAAAATTCCATGCTACCTTAAATTGAGATCACAATATGTTTAATAGGATGTGAATAATATGAAGGCTATTTTTTCTATTAAAACAGGACAATAAAGTCTTTGTTTATAAACTGTATTTTGCTGAATTTACTAAAATCTGAGAGAATCAAAATTTTTTTTATTACTTTAAGATATTTGCAAGGGAAAAGAAAGTGATCTTGGGTATGTGTTAGTCTGCCATTACCATTCCACTGAACTTTTATTTCCCTGGACTTCTCCCCTTCTCCCAGTTACTGAGTTTCCAATAACCATGGTTTCTTGGGTCATTTGTCACTTTCTCCACAATAGCTCTCTGAACAATGATAGCCTTGATATTTGCTCTCAACTTTTCTTATTAAAGAGATATGTAGGGAAATAGTGCTTTATTTTTATGCATTTTGTCAATATTTGGAGACCATCATAGATGCTAGGAAAATCGTTTAACCACAGACGATGAAATTGTCCCTGTGGATGGTGAGATGGTGGGATGGTGGGATGGCATCTGATTTAATAACCTGTTGGGTCTGCGGATGTTTTGCTTCCAATAATGGTGCTCACTTTTTTCACTGTCATCATCCTTAATCCATTATCCACAAATAAGCCAAAGTAAATTTTAGATGAAAAATCTCATTATGTAGTTTCCTAGCTTAAAACTCTAAAACAATCTGCTTTCCATTTTACATTGGATAAACCTCAAAATTTTTAAATGACATAAAGGTTTCAATTGAGCTGGTCTCCACCTACCACATGAGATTCACTCTATGACATTCTCCCTCCTTTTTCATTCAAGTTCTTCTGTCCTCAACTTATCACTTTTATAGGTCCACTCACTGTCAACTTTTACTGCTATATCTTCTCTTTCAAGTCTCAGCATCATCAAAACAGAGAATAGTCTGACCACGACTCCAAGTCAGGTATAACTGATAAAATTCGAGGGGATTACCTTTGTTTTTCCTCATTAAAATTACCAAGATGAATAATGAGTATTGGTTCCATTTTAAAAACTAATAGCTTCATTAACTGGACTATATATTCTCTGAACACAGATACTCTATTTATCTTATCACCCTTGTGCCTTGAACATAAATGATCAATACATATTTATAGAATAAAGGAATAAATTAATGAAACCACATGCTGCCACTGTAGAACATAAAGCACCTCAGGGTTCATTGTGGAGGAAAGTGGATTTTCACTTTGGGGCCTGTCATAATTTATGAGAAATTTTCAAATAATTATAAGCTATGCTACCAATATCCTATATACATTAGGGAAAATAGGCATCTAAAGCAACAGATAAAATCAAAAGCGAGAATCTGACCAGCATTTTGATGAGGCATGTATTTGCATGCTTTTTACATTTCATAAAATAGAACCTAAGGTATAAAATATGTCCCCAAACTGAGTACAGTCCAAATAAATTGCATATTTGCATACATTTGAATATCATGAAAATTGACCAATTTTGTACATTTCTAGGTATCTAAAAGTTGTTACATAGTGAATTTCAACTTAGTACTCCAATAAGTTACAAATGGAACTTTTCTGCATGATAAAGTAACAACAGGAACCAAGGACTAATACATTCTCTACAGGATATCTACCATAAAGTTCATATATATGTAAATCCTTGAGGAAACATTATTATCTGTTCTAGAGAGAGTCCACTGTTGTCCACAATTTGATGTTTAAAAATCTGATAGAATATATTTTATGTGAATTAAAATAAAAACTGAAACTAATATAGACAAAAATAATTTATAAAAAGGCTGTTATTCTATTTGATATGAAAAGGCTATGATCTGCTATGTCCCTCAGCATGACTCACTAGGTACTCAACTGATCCTCTTAGTGAATAACACAAATATCAAGCACACACACACACACACACACATATGTTTTTTTTTCTAAGAAGAGTTTGAGTTAGCAAGAAGAAAATGATTATTAATACATACACACACACACACACACACACACACACACACATGCATACTAAGAAGGAAACCCAAAAAGGAAAACTGTTTTGAAGTTAGACCTTACTTTGAGATCATAATAAATTAGAAATTCAGTTTTCAGGTCCTTATAAGACTTGAGAGATAAAACAAAGCCCAGGTCTATTCACTCAAGTTGAGCAGTTTAATAGAAGGGAATTCTATTAAATGAAGGATATCTATAGTCTATCTCCCTATTGTAAAGATACAATAAGTTCCCTTTCCACCATCTCAAGGGGGAATAATGTCATTGTAGTTTCTCACCTCTGACGTTTAATTCTATGTATCAACTTGACTGAGTTGCAGGGTATCTAGATATTTGGTTAAATATTAGTCTTGGTTTCTCTGTGAGAGTGTTTCTTATTGAGATTAATAATGTCAATCAATAGACATTGATTAAAGCAGACTGACTTCCCATTGTGGATGGGTCAAGGTTCATCTGATCTGTTGAAGCCTAATTAGAACAAAAGTCCAAGTAAAGCCATCAGTCTTCTGAATTCAGATCAGAAATAACTTTATCAGTTCTCCTGGCTTTCATGCCTTGGGACACAGACTAGTCCATACCACTGGCTCTCCTGTATCTACAGTTTGCAGAAGGTAGGTTATGGGATTTCATAGCCTCTATAATCTCTTGAGCCAAATATATGTTTGTGTGTATATGTATTTTATTGGTTCTGTTTTTCTGGCAAACCCTAATCAATGCACCAACAAATGCAGAAACAATAACTTGAAAGAACAGATTAGGTGCAAATAGTTTAGTTGGGTGATGATCACAGAAGGACAAGAGAGAAGACAAGAAGAAATGAGAAAAGCAGACTGGCATACCTGTAATCCCAGCAATCTGAGACAATGAGACAGGTTTGGGAACAGTCTTAGAAACTTAGCAAGACCTTGTCTCAAAATAACAAAAAAAACAATTAAAAACTGGGTATGTAGTTCAGTGGGAGAATCCCCCTGGGTATAATCTCAGTGCCAAGAGAAAGAAAAGAGAGAATAATTGGAAGTAGAAAAAGGCAAATCATGGAAGAAAAAAGCCAATAAATCAGTCATTAATAAGCAATTGTGTGCAAGTGGGGCTCACTCACAGCAGTAACCTTTGAAATATGCCTCAAAACCATCTCAATCAATGAAAGTAAAGGTTTGAAATCAATCCACTGTCTCCCATTACTTATTGGAAGATTGTTCTGGCATATTAACTCCCTCACATTAATAGGGTTGCCTTCCTGAGTACCAGCCCACTCTGATGGTGCTGAAGAAAACCTTCATACAGAGAACAAGAGGAACCTTGGTAATTTAGTTAGGAACCATCCACCTGATGAAAACTGTCTTTACCTGTAGCTGCCAGTGAACTTGGTTGGGCCAAGGATGTACATAGTGGGTCATGAACACAAAATTAGTAAAATGCTTCCTATATAATCTATTACAAAAATTCTTCCTATAGATACTAAACCTCTTGCCAAATACCACACGTTAAAATATGCAGACTAAATTAAAAGAAAAGTCGTTTTCATGAAAACTGTCACAACAAAAGGGCAGAGATACAATGAACAGATGCTAGGAAAATAAAGATTTCTATAGCCACAACATAAAAACAATGTGTTTAACTTATTTCTAAAAAATAAAGGAGAATGTCAAACAGAATAAAAGCATAATAGAACATAAATTACAAGAAAATTTGAAATGGGTCAAATATTTCTAAGTATGGAAACATAAAAATGATAAATAAAAATTAGAAGCTCAAGGACAGTTTCAGACCAAAATGCAGTAACAGAAATTAACTTACCCTGAATCAAACAGAAAACAGGAAAAATATATGAAACAACCGTTACTAGGATATCAGGCAATAAAGGACACTGATCCTTGGGAGATAAAAGTAAGAAATCCATGGTTGTCCTGCTTGCTGCCTTGTGAGAGTTTTTATCCATAGCATACAGAGGGGGTGCACAGGAGAGATAAGAGGATCCTGAAGAACTCACTGTATTGAGAAGTTTTTGAATGTGGGAAGATTAAAGAAGGCTCTAAAAGTACTAGAGAAAATTAGTCACTATTAAAAGGTAGAAAAAGACGCATCCAGCAAAAAAAAAGAAAGAAAGAAAGAAAGAAAGTACATTGCTGTATTAATATCAGAAAAATAATCCTAAATGCAAAAAGCACTAATAGAGAAAGTCAATATAAAGTGATAAAAGTTTCCAATTTTCAGGAAGGCTTTACAAGATTAAACTCCATGTTCCCAAGAACATGTATTCAAATACACAAAATTTACAAAATTGTAAGAATAGAAAAACAAATACGCTGATATAAAAGGAAATTAGTTTGACAAGCAAAACTTATTTTAGGATGCTGAAAAATCTTTAATCCAATAGACATAGGAAACTAGATCCCAAAGTAGATTTTACATGATTTTAAGTACACATGGAATAATTATGGAAAGTAATAATGCATCATATTTTCACAACATAAATGAAATAAAAAGTAATGAAGGTTTCAAATCAAACAGAAAATATTCTTTCACAATAATGTGACTAATTTAATATGTAATAAAAAGATAAATAGGAAATAATCATATGATTAATAACTTAAATATATCCCCTGAAATATTGGTGGTTCAAGGAAGTTATCACATTGAAGCAGGTTAGAACTAAATGGAAACAAGATTACAAAATAAAAAAAAAAAATTAGAACTAGATGATAAAATGCAAACATATCAAACTTTATGAAATGCTCTTAATAGAAAAAAGGTTTAATAAAGGAGACGATCAGAGCCAAAAAGTAGGCCTCTAGGGAAAACAATAATGCTGACAAAACTGAAGAAAGTTGATCAAGTAATAAAGGAGGCCCAAGAAAATAAATACTAATCAGTACTGAAAAGAGGAGCACACCCACAGATTACAAGGGCACTAAAAATATAAAAGAGATGCATCATAAGCATGTTTATGCCAATACACTTGGACAATCTGATGAAATTGCAAACATTCTGAAAAAGTTGTAACTTTAAAAATCAGCTAGAAAAATATGCAAACTTAGAGACTTGAATAACCATTAAATAAAAATCAATTAACTTCTAAGGAAAAAAAAAACAGTTTAAAAATTTTTTGGTAAATCCCATTAAGCACTGATTATATACATATTATTCTACATAATAGAAAGACATGTCATTTTCATTTTAGGAAGTGCTTAACACAAAAATTGAGAAAAACTCTAGAAGAAATGGAAATCACAAACAAATATAAGCTGGGCACCATGGCACATGCCTGTAATCCCAGTGACTTGAGAGGCTGAGGCAGGAGGATCACAAGTTCAAAACCAGCCTCAACAATGGTGCTGCACTAAGCAACTCAGTGAGACCCTGTAAATAAAATACAAAATAGGGCTGCTGGGGATGTGGCTCAGTGGTTGAGTGCCCCTAAGTTCAATCTCTGGTACAAAAAAAAAAAAAAAAATTCAATTTTCCAGTTGAGAAACAGGAGGTTGGAAATCACTACCCTCTCCTACTAATGAGGAAAAACAGAAAGTAAAAAATCAACAACTCACAAGGTAATAATTTAGAAAAAAATCTATAAGTAAAGAGGAAAGAGAGCAGTAGAGTAGAGAAGGGAACCGTGGGCAGGAAGAAGAGAGAGGGAGGGGAAGTACTGGGGACTAAACAGAACAAATTGTATTCCATGCTTTTATAATTATGTCAAAATGAATTCTATTGTCATGTATAAATAAAAATAACCAATACAAATAAGTAAGTAAATAAATAAATCATAGAAAAAAAATTAACAAATATCAGATTTGTAATTAAAGTCTCAGGGGAGAGCGATGTTCCTAAAATTGGAGAGACAGACAGGTAAATGCAGAGAATAACAACTTACCCAAACTAGAAACCATAAGCACACTCTCTTATGGGAACTAGACTACAATTGAAAATTGCTACAGGCTTAATGTGACCAGATCTGAGAAGTGAAAACCCCAGGGACCCCACTCAGGAACCATTTTGGTTTTGTGAGTTTTACCTCCAGAATCCTGGAGCTCCACCAGATATTCGCTGTGAACATCAGAGAAAATTTCCTCATGCTTCTACCAGGAGAAAGGAAAGAGGAAGCACTTTGAAACACCCCAGAGCATTCAGTGATTAATAAGTCTGCCTGAAGAGGAACTGTTTAACTAGGGCCTAACCTACTATGATTTTATCACAACCTAATTGACCTGGGAAAAGGAAAATATCCAACTCCATCCCCTTCCACCTGTATCTTTTGCTTAGTATCTGACATTATTTTTGGAAATTTTCAATCATTCTTCTTTCGAATATTTATTCTATTTCTCCTGTTGTTTCTTTTCCTTTTTATATTCGTACATTGAGTATGTCATATGTTTGTATTTGTTTATAGGTCTTGGTCTCTACCTCTGCTGAGAGGTACTTGTAAATTTACAAAGGTAAGGAAAGACTATCTACAAGATTGAGAACTAATCATAGGACTATATAATGCTTCTCCTCCCACCACCAGCTTACTACCTTATCACTAAAAGCTGTTTACCACAGTTTATTCTATCCCTCTTTGCCAGATGTAGACTTCATGACCACAGTGGATGGCTGCAACTGCAGATACCACCAAACCCTATACACAGCTCTGTTATACCATGTTGTTCATTATGATAACCTTGAAGTGACTAATGTGACTAATGGACAGGTATGTGGTGGTGTGGATTACCAAAACAAAGGGATGACTCATCCCAGGAGACTTTAAGAGGGATGGTGAAAGATTTCATTGCATTACTCTGAAACATACTTGATTTAAAATCTATGAATTGTTTATTCCTGAAAATTTTCATTTAATACATTCAGACAATAGTTGATCATAGGTAACTAAAACTACAGAAAGTAAAACCATAGATAAGGGGAGACTACTTAAATTATGACTGGTTAGAGAAAATTACAAGGCATAATAAAAGGCAGAAAACACAGTTTGAAAACACAAAGCATGAGAATCAGACAGATATAGCAGGAATACTGGAGGCAGACTAAGACTTTAAAGGACTGTGACTAATATGCTAAGGACTCTAGAGGACAAATTTGAGAGCAGAAAGAACACGTGACATATTCATAATTGAAATACAAAAAAGAGAAAAAATAGCAGAAGAAATAGAATACATATTTGAATGAATAATGATAAAACATTTCCACAAATTAATATCAGACACAAAGCTAAAGATTCAGGAAAGTCAGAAAATACCAAGCTTGAAAAACGTAAAATAAGTAAATAAATAAACTATACCTAACTAAAATCAATCAGCAAGGTGGCCACACTACTAGAAGCAGTCTACAGATTCATTGTAATCCCCATCAAAATACTGACGACATTCTTCACAGAACTAGAAAAACAGTCCTAAAATTTATAGGGAAGAATAAAAGACCCAGAATAGTCAAAGAAATATTGACAGTAAGAGTGATGCTGGAGGCATCACGACACCTTGTCTCAAATTATACTGTGAATCTACAGTGATAAAACAGCATATGGTAATGGTGTTGAGACAACATGAAGACCAACGGAAGAGATTAGAAGACACAAAGCAAATCCACCTGATGCTTGATAAACGTGCCAAAAGCATACGTTGCAAAAAGACAGTCTTTTTTAACAAATGGTACTGAAGAAATTGAATATCTGGATGCAGAGATAGAAGAATGAGACTAGATTTGTATATCTCACTCTGCAAGGAAAAAAAAACAAAGAAAACAAAGGAAAGGAAGAAGAAGAAGAAGAAGAAGAAGAAGAAGAAGAAGAAGAAGAAGAAGAGGAGGAGGAGGAGGAGGAGGAGGAGGAGGAGGAGGAGGAGGAGGAGGAGGAGGAGGAGGAGGGGGAGGAGGAGGAGGAAGAGGAGGAGGAGGAGGAGGAGGAGGAAGAGAAAATCAACTCAAAGTGATAGACCAGAAACACTGCAAGTGCTAGAGGAAAACAGAGTGAACACTCCAACATATCAGCACAAGAACTGCCTTTCTTAACAAGACTCCTAAAGCTCAAGAAATAAAACCAAAAATCAATATGTGGATGGCATTGAATTAAAATGCTTTTTCACAATAATGGAAAGAAGAGTGTGAAGAGAGAGCCTACAGAATGGGAGAAAAATTTTGACAGCTACTCTCTGACAGGAGATTAATATCCATAATATATATAGAACTCAAAAAATTGAACACCAGATAAACACATAAATCATTAAAAAAAATGGGCAACTGATCTAAATAGACATTTCTCAAAAGAAGAAATACAAATGGCCAACATATGAAAAAATGTTCAGTATTCTGTGGAAATGCAAATCAAAACTACACTGAGATTTGATCTCGTTCCAGTTGGAATGGCGGTCACCAAGAATACAAATAGCAATAATTGCTGGCAAGGAAGTGGTGAAAAAGGCACACTTGTACACTGTTTCTGAGATTGAAATAAATTAATAATATATACTTTGGAAAGTTTTTTGAGATTTCTCAAAAAACTGGGATCATATGACCTGACTCTCCCACTCATTGGTATTTATCCAAAATATCTAAAAATACCATATTTGCTTACTGCAGTGATATACGCATAACAACATTTATAGCAGCAAAATTCACAACAGTCAGGTTTTGGGATCAGCCATGTGTTTCTCAACAGTTCAATAGAAAAAGAAAATGTGGTATAAACCAGGCTGAGTAGCACACACCTGTAATTCCAGCAGCTCAAGAGATGAAGCAGGAGAACTGCAAGTTCAAAGCCAGCTTCAGCAATTTATCAAGGCCCTAAGCAACTTAGCAAGACCCTGACTCAAAATGAAACAATAACAACAAAGGCCTCAGGATGTGACTCAGTGGTTAAGTGCCCCTGGGTTCCATCTGAAGAAATTATTGCATTTGTTGCTAAGTGGATGTAATTGGAGAACATCATGCTAGTTCAAATAAGTCAAACTCATAAAGTTAAGGGTCAAATGCTTTCTGTAGTACATGGAAGCTAGAGAAAAAAGGAATTTAAAAACAGTGATCTCACAAAAGACGAAAGGGTACTACAGGGTAGAAGAATGAGATCAAGAGGGAAGGAGAAATGGAGAATACTGAGAAGTACTGGGGAATAAAATCTTCCAAACCATGCTATGTCCATGTATGAATATATCACAATGAATACTGTGTATGTATTACTAATTCAAATAATAATAGAAGGGAGATCAGTAGAGTAAAGCAAGTGTATTGATGGGAAGAGGAGGATGAGGCAAGGGAAATGGAAGCTAAAATGGAATGAAATTGATCAAAGTAAGTCATGTATATGCACAAATATGGGTGACAAATTCCACTGTCATATATACTGATATATGCACACCAATTAAAAAATACTACATCAGGGCTTGGAATACAGTTCAGAGTTAAGTGTTACAGCACCTGCATAGCATGCAGGAGGCATTGGGTTAAATCCCCAGTACCAAGGTGGTTAAATACACACACACACACACACACACAGTATACACACAAAAACACACATATATAGGAAATCAAAGATTGAAAAGAAAAATTATGAAATAAACAAAATGAGATGGGAAACACAACTTATTCAGAAAGGAATAAAGGTAAGAAATAAATCTGCTGCTCAGAAAATATGTAAGTAAGAAAAGAGTGGAGAGAAAATTTAGTGCACCAAGGGGGAAAAAAAGCCACCAATTTAGAATACTGTGTCCTGTGAAATTATTCCTCAGAAGCAAAGAAGAAATAAAATCTCTCTTGGACAACTAAAAATTAAGGAAGTTTGTTAATAGTAGACCTGTCTTGAAACAAAGGTAAGAACAAATTCTTTAGAGAGAAGGAAATTATACAGGTCATGAATCCGAATTTATAACAAGAAAGCAGAATATTAAGAAGGACTATGTTAAAGCAAAACAAAAGCTTATAATTTCTTATTTTTCATTTATCTAAGATATAACGACCTGTTCAAAATATTTATAAGTGAAATGAAGAGTAGAAATAATATGATGATGGAGAAATTGGAATTTTCTTGATTATTAGAAGGTCCTCATACTGTCCATGAAGTATAGTGTTACCTGAAAGAAGATTAGATCAACAATCACTTTAAATGTTAATGGTCTACATAGACTAACTATAATTCAGACATTCTCAGAGGAGATCAAAAAACAAGACCCGGGTACAGGTTATATGCAAGAAATGAACTTTAAATATACAGACATATACATTAAAAGGTAAAGGAAAGGAACAAAATATGACATATTAATACTAAGCAAAACAAAGTAGGAGTAACTATTTAAATTTTAGACAGAAGAGACATCAGAGATAAGAAAATTTATAGGAATAAAGCTTTGCATAATGATAAGAGCTCAGTTCTTCAAGAAGATATAAAAATCACTAAAATGCATGCAACTGAGTACAAAATACATAAGACAAAAAAAACAGATGAAATACAGAAGATTATAGGAAAGTACTTTGGAAATTTATACTCCAATAAAATAGAAAATCTTGAAGACATCGACAAATTTCTAGAGACATATGATCTACCCAAACTGAATACAGAGGACATACACAATTCAAACAGACCAATTTCAAGCAATGAAATTGAAGACACCATCAATAGCCTACCAACCAAGTTTGTTGACAGGACTAGACAGATTCTCAGTCAAGTTCTACAGGACCTTAAAAGAATAATTAGCACCACTATTCCTCAAATTATTCCATGAAATTGAAAAGGAGAGAACCCTTGCAAATTCATTCTATGAGGCTAGTATCACCGTGATACCAAAACCAGATAAACACAGATCAAGGAAAGAAAACTTCAAACTTCAGACCAATATTCCTGATGAACATAGATGCAAAAATTCTGAATAAAATTCTTGCAAATCACATAAAAGAACATATTAAAATGATAGTGCACCACAGTCAATGGGGTTCGTCCCAGGGATGCAAGATGTTGGTTCAACATCTAGAAATCAATAAACATAATTCATCACATCAATAGACCTAAAGACAAGAATCATATGATCATTGCAATAAATGCAGAAAAAGTATTTGATATGCAATGCCTCTTCATGTTCAAGACGCTAGAAAAACTAGGGATAGTAGGAACATACCTCAACATTGTAAAATCTATCTTTGCTAAGCCCAAGGCCAATATCATTATAAATGGAGAAAAATTGAAAGGATTCCCCTAAGAACTGGAACAAGACAGGGATGCCCTCTTTCACCCTTCTATTCAACATTATCTTTGAAACTCTAGTCAGAGCAATCAGACAGATGAAAGAAATTAAAGGGATCTGAATAGGAAAAGAACTAAAAACTATCACTATTTTACAGCAACATGATACTATATTTAGAGAATCCAAAAAATTCTGCCAGAAAACTTCTAGAACTCATAAATGAATTTAGCAAAGTAGCAGGATATAAAATCGACACTCAAATCTAACACATTCCTATACATAAGTGATGAGTCCACTGCAAGAGAAATTAGGAACACTACCCCATTCACAATGGCCCCCCAAAAATAAAATACTTGGCAATCAACCTAACAGAAGAGGTGAAAGACCTCTACAATGAAAACTATAGAACCCTAAAGAAAGAAATTAAAAAAGACCTGAGAAAATGGAAAGATCTCCCAAGTTCTTGGATAGGCAGAATTAATATTGTCAAAATGGCCATACTACCAAAAGTGTTACACAGATTCAATGCAATTCCTATTAAAATTCCAATGACATTCTTCTTGGAACGAGAAAAATCAATCATGAAATTCATTTGGAAAAATAAGAGGCCCAGAATAACCAAGGCAATCCTTAGCAAGAAGAGTGAAGCAGGAGGCATCACAATACCAGGCCTTAAACTATACTACAGAGGAATAGTTAAAAAAAAAAAAACAGCATGGCATTGGCACAAAAATAAACATGTAGACCAATGGTACAGAAGAGAAGACACAGAGACAAACCCATAGAAATACAGTTATCTCATACTAGACAAAGGCTACAAAAACATACATTGGAGAAAAAGCCTTTTCAACAAATGGTGCTGGGAAAACTGGAAATCCATATGTAGCAAAATGAAATTAAACCCCTATCTCTTACCCTGCACAAAAATCAACTGAAAGTGTATCAAAAACTTAAGCACTAGAACAAGACCCTGCACCTAATAAAAGAAAAAGTAGACCCAAATCTTCATCATGTTGGCTTAGGACCTGACTTTCTTTAATCAGACTCCTAAAGCACAAGAAGTAAAAAAAAAATCAATAAATGAGATGGACTCAACCTAAAAAGCTTCTTCTCAGCAAAGGAAACAATGAGTAATGTGAAGAGAGAGCCTACAGAGTAGGAGAAAATATTTTCAACACACACCTCAGATAGAACACTAATCTCCAGTTTATACCATGCCAAGTGAAATAAGGCAATCCCAAAAATCCAAAGGCCAAATGTTTTCTCTGATAAGTGAATGCTGATCCATAGTGGGGGGTGGGTAGGGAAGAATGAAAGAACTTTATATTATGCAGAGGAGAGTTAGGAGAAGGGTAGGGCAGTTGGGATGGGAAGGATGGTAGAATGAGACAGACATTATCACCCTATATACATGTATGATTATACACTAGTATGACTCAGCACCATGTTCAGCCAGAGTAATGAGAAGTTATGTTCCATTTGCTTACAATGTGTCAAAATGTGTGGTAGTGTCCTGTATAACCAATAAGAACAAATAAAAAATTTTAAAAAATTTAAAAGATAATAGAACTCTAAAGAGAAGCAGATGAAAACATTATTATAGTTGGAGATTTCAACACCTGTCTATCAGAAATGGACAAGTTCAGCAGGTAAAAACAGTAAAGATACTGTTGAATTCAATAATTTTGTCAATCAATTGGATGTAATGGACACCTACAGACTACCTCATACAACAACAGTCACATAAGCACTCTTCTCAAGCTTACAGGGAACATACACCAGGAGACATCACATTCTGGGTAATAAAACACCTTTAAATTATTTTTAAATACTTTTAGATGTTAATATATTTTATTTTATTCATTTATTTTTATGTGGTGCTGAGAATTAAACCCAGTGCCTCACACAAGCTAGGCAAGTGCTCTACCACTGAGCCACAAATCCAGCCCCTAAATTTTTAAAAGAATATGAATCATACAATTAAAATTAAGATAGAAATAACAGATAGATATGTGGAAAATTCCAAAATGTGAACAATAAGTAATACACTTCTCAATAGTAATGAATGAAATAAGAAATCTTAAGATAAATAAAAGTATTTTTAATTAAATGAAAATGAAAACACAACTCAGTAAATTTTTTGAAATGTAATCAAGCAGTTCTTAGGAGGAAAAGTGTAACGAAGAATGCATATATTAGAAAAAGACAAAGACCTAAAATAAATATATGTTTCCACCTTGGAAAACTAGAACAATAAGAGAAAACTAAATTCAAAGAAGATAAAGTAAATAATGAAAATTAGAGTGGAGATCAATAAAACTGAAAATAGGAAATAGAGAAAATCAATGAAAGTAAAACCTAAAAGGAGACAGTGCAGGGGCATATATAAGATCCAACACTTTAAAGATGTCAATTGTTTTCTTACCATGATCTATAGATTGAACACAGTCACAATCAGACAATGAGTCTGCGACAAACTGATTCAAAAGATTATATGGAAAGGCAAAATACACAAAATAGCCAACACAATATTGAAGAAAAAAGGAACAGAGGACTGACACTCAGGACTTTAAGATTTATGATAAAGCTACAATACTCCAGACTTATTTGTGACTATTAGTGACTAAAAAGTCAAATAGGTCAATAGAATAGAACAGAGAGCCCAGAAATAGAGAGGTACTTGAGAAAGTACAAATGAAATACGAGGAGCAAAGACAGTCTTCAAGTGATGGTGTTGGCACCACTGGATATCCAGATGCAGAAATAAAGCTAGACTTTTCATCAATCATGAAAATTAACTCAGAATGGATTACAGACCTAAATGTAAAATGAAGAGCTATAAAATTCCTAGGAGAAAACCTAGATAACTTTGACTTTGGTGACTATTTTTTCACAGAACACCAAAATCACAATCCATAAAAGAAAGAATTGATAAGCCTGATGGATTAAAATTCATTTTTTTTCTGCTCTGCAAAAGACACAATCAAAAGGATGAAAGGGCACTGCACAAGCTGGGATACAGTACTTACAAAATACACACTTGACAAAGTACTATTTTCCAAAGAACTCTGAAAACTCTTAAGCACAAAAGAAGAACAACCCAATTTGAAAATTACTAAGAAGAAATGAACACACACATAGCAAATAAGATTCTACTTCACATCAAATGCTACCAGGAAAATGCAAATTAAAAGAATTACTACACACCTAATAGAATGGCCAATCCCCAGGCAGTGACAACACTAAGTGCTGGTGAAGATGTGCAGCAATAGCATCCCCTGTTCACTGGTGTTGAGAATGCAAAATGATGCAGAAGTTTGGGCAGTGTGGTAGTTTCCTTTAAAACTGAACATGCTCATCATATAATACATCACACTCCTTGCTATTTGCCCACAGGAGCTGCAAACCTAATGCTCACACAAAACTGACACATAGATATTTATAGCAATTTTAGGCATAATTGCCAGAATGTGGAAGCAACTATCATATCCTTCAGGAGTTGAACAGGAAAGCACACTATGGTATATTTAAACAATGAGTTACCTTTAATTTAAAAGAAATGAACTATTACACCATGAAAAGAAATGGAAGAAACTTAAATATGTATTACTAAGGATAAGAAGACAATCTGAAAAGTTCACACACTGTACAATCACAACTATATGACATTCTAAGAAAGGCAGACTTTGTGGAAAGTAAAAAATAGTCAGTCATGCTTGCCAGGGAGAACTGGATAAAAACCAGGAGCACAGGGGATGTTCAAAGCAGTGAAACTAATCTATATGTATATAGTACTTTATGATATAATAATAGTGAATAAATATCTTTGTATGTTTTTCCAAAGCCATAGAATTTATAAACCCAGATTAAATCTTACTGTGAACTATGAAATTTTGTTGGTGATATATTAAATATGTTCATCAATTTTAACAAACATACCTCACTGTATTAGTTAGCATTTCATCAGTGTGAATGAAATGCCACACAAGAATAACCTAAATGAGGAAATGTTTATTGTGGTTCATGGTTTGGGGGGTTTCAGTCCATGGTTGGCTGATTTGAAGGCAAAATCATCATAGCAAAGGCCATGCAGGAGAAAGCTTCCCAGTTCAGGGCAGTTGAGAAACAGAAAGGAATGCCATGGGGAGTGGCTGGGGACAAGATTAACACTTCCACAGGATGTCCACAGTGACCTACTTTCTCCAACTAAATCCTACCTCCCAATAATTCATTCAAATTATTAATTCATCAAATAGACTAATCCACTAATTAGGCTAGAACCCTCATCATCCAATATCTTCCTAAAAGCCCCAACTCTGAATACTGATGTACTGGGAACTAAGTCATCAGCACATGAGCTTGTGGAGAATATTCCAGATCCAAGACATGGATAGGGGGCTATGCATATGTGAGGGAAGGAGAGGTGGAGATGTACAAAAATAAATCAATCCTCTATCTTCTGATCAATTTTACTGTGAAACTGAATTGAAATAGAGTGTTAAAGGAAAACAAGAGTCCATTGCTGACATCATATTCGATAGTGAAAAGCTAAAACGGTTTCCCCAAAGATCATGAGTAATGTAAGGCTGTCTACTCTCATCATTTCTATTAAATGAAGAACTATAAATCCTCGCCAGAGCAATTAAGCAAGGAAAATATATAAGAGAGTTCTAAATTGGAAAAAAGAAAATTGTTTCTTGCTGCAAATGACATGATCTTATATACAGAAAATCTTAAAGACTCCATAAAAAGACCTTTATAGCTAATAAATGAATTTGGTCAAGTTGCAGGATACAAAATCAACATATGAAAATCATTTGTGCCTCTATATACTAACTACAAGCTATTTAAAAAGAAAATAAGTAAAGCAATCCATTTGTAAGAGCATCGAAAGAATAAAATAGGAATAACATTTAATAAGCACACAAAAGATAGATGATGAAAACTACAAAAAATGATGAAGGAAACTGAAAAGAAATGGAAATACATTCTGTGTTTATAAATTTCAAGATATAATTTTGTAAAAATGTTAATACTACCCACTTCAATCCATAGATTCATAGAATTTCTACCAAAATTCCAATGGCATTTTGACAAAATAAATTTTAAAAAACCTATTCTACAATTCACACACACACACACACACACACACACACAAAATTCTTGAGAGATGAACAAAGCTGCAGACATCCTAATTCCTGATTTCAAAATATGTCCAATATTCCTATATCCAAAATATAGTCCAATGAACATATCAGAAATCTCAATAATAAACCCACATGTGTAAGTCAACTACCTTTAAACATGTCAAGAGTACGGACTAGTCTCTTCAATAAATGGTGCTGGGAAAGTACATATGCAGATTCAAAAGAATGAAACAGAAACTTGACCTTATACACAAAATATCAAAATGAATTAAAAATTTAAGAGTAAAATATTTAAGTGTAAAAACTGAAACTGAAACTCTGAAGAAAACACAGGAGAAAACCTTCATGATACTGGCCTTGGCAATGATTTTATCTATCTCAAAAAATAAAACAACTGACATAAATACAGAAATCAATAAATAAAATAGGACTGCATCAAACGAAAAGCTTCTACATAGAAAATAATCATCAGAGTGAAAGGCAACCTACAGAATGGAAGCAAATATTTATAAGCTATACCTCTGACAAAGGGTTAGTATCCAGAATATGTAAAGAATTCTTATTATTTATGAACAATAAAATAAATAACCTGATTTAAATGTAGGATAATGGTGACCCAGGAGGCTGAGGCAGGAGGATCAGAAGTTCACGTCTAGCCTAAGCAACTTAGCAGGACCCTAACCAACTTAGCAAGACCCTGTCTCAAAATAAAAAATAAAAGGGGCTAGAGATATAGCTTAAAAGTAAAGTGCCCCTTTTTGGTCCCTAATGCCAAAAAAATAAAAAAGAAATAAGAAATAAATAAAAAGTAAAAATAGGCTAATATCTTAAAAAGGCAATTCTCTGAAAATGATAATAGGAATGGGAAAGAGGCATATAAAAAGTTCTTAAAGTCACTAATTTATCAGGAATGTTAATCAAAAGCACAATAATATTACTTTACACCTGTCAGGCTGATTATGGTACATAAAAACTAACAACTATTGATGAGGATGTGAAGAAATTGTAACCATTTCACATAATTGGTAGGAATTGGTGCAGTTGCTTAAATACACCAATATGGATATCCTTTAAAAGATTAAAATAGAGCTATTATCTAGCAATCCTCTTCTGAGCATTTATCCTAAAGATCTGAAATCAAGATCTTTAAGATATATTAGACTCCCATGTTTATTGTGGCACTGTTCAAATAGCCAAGACATTGAAATTAACTAACTGCCATGAGAGGAAGAATGCATAAAGAAAACATGGCATATGCGTAAAATATAATACAAGTCAGGCTAAAACCAGGAAATTCTGCAATATGGATGAAGTTTGAGGACATTATTCTAAGTTCAATAAGCCAGACCCAGAAAAGAAAAAGGCTCAATAAACTATGGAAAATGTGATCACATACACCTGCCAGGAAGCAGATAAAGAGAAAACAGATTGAGCAGAAATGATTCCCAGTATTTCTTGTCCCAGAGCACTGTGCATGTCCTTGCCACCAACTATCATCATTCAATTGCAACAATAAAAAAGCCTATCAGCATTATGGTGTCTTGGTTGGTATCTGTGTGGTATGGACTAAACTGTAGAGAGACAAGAAAGAACCAGGCAATATTGTCTATGGGCCTTTCATTTTTGTGTTCACTTTTGGATTTCCCTTTATCCAAAATCTGGAAATGACTCAGTAGAAAACATCATGCTCTTCTGGCTGAGCCACAAGCATATCTGCACATTAATTTGGTAGTACTGGTGTTCCTCAAGAGATGCTCCCTTGCCTTTCCCTGACTAAGTTTGTGAAAATATAGAGAAGTACCATTTTTGCTCCAGAGTTAGAACATATCAAAACTTATCATTGTTGTCTGTGGTTTGCTACAGTGTTGTACAGAAACAAAACAAGAACACACACACACACACACACAAACTCCTTATCTAATTCTAGCTCACTAGACTGAGCCAATAAGATATTTTCTTTATCAGAGTTTCATGGAGAAAGAACAATAATCCTGAAAACAGCAGATTCATGACTCTTATATCTCATATTTTAAAACATGTGCTTTTAATATGAACATACATAGATTCAGAATTGTTTGATTATTCAAGGTGTCTTTTTTCTTTTCCTGGGTGGACTATGCCAGGCACCTTCTCTCCAGCCCTCCCATAACTCCAGTTCTCCTCTCCTAAGGATACCACACTCAGCCTACCACACGCCTTGCATGCTGTATTCATTAAGGTCCCACATTTTATTTGACAATCTCCTGTGTGAGCCTGTTCCTCCCTGGCCTTCAATGTGCAGATTATGGTAAGTTCATAACTGCCAGCTTAAGTGCCAAACACATAGCTGAACCGAATCACTAATTCTCCATTCCACCCACTATTTCGTTATCCTCAATCAAGTTAATCACATATAATATTGAAAATTTTGTTTGTCTTACTCTAATTGTACCTCTGGTCTTTTCCTGACTACAATAGTCAGGATAAAATGGTGTCCCTACATTTGGAGTGACAACACTGAGGTTTTAAGTAACACATTATGGTAGGATCAGCTGAGGACAGTATGAACATGGAATTGACTATGTAAAGAACAGTGATAATCAAGAGGACAAGGATCACCAGGTGAAAGTTCAATCCCAAAACTAGCTTCAAGAATAATGCTCCAACTGTGCATGGTGGTGCACAACTAAAATCCTAGTCCCTTGGAAGCTAAGACAGGAAGATGGCAAGTTCAATGCCAGCCTCAGCAACTTAGGGAAGTCCTAAGCAATGCAGTGAGACAATGTCTTTAATATATATAAAAGGGTCAGAGATATGGTTTGGGGTCAAATGTCCCTGGGTTCAATTCCCAGTACAAAAAAAAAATTCCTCCTGAAAATGTTTTACTGAAAAGTGAGAGAAAAGAAATATGCATTCAGGCCTCTGGTTTCTCTGCTCTAATGTCCCCCTGCCTCTTGTATTCCTGGAAGATTTCTAATCATAATTCAAAATTCCACTTGGTACTTCCCAGAGGATTATTTTCATAGGGTCTGAGGAAGCAATCTTTCCTTTCTTCATTTAAATCTTCATTGAATTTGGTTCATTGTTTTATTGAAGCATTAATTAAATAAGTTCACTGTCCCATACCAAGAAACCTATAAGCTTAGAGAAATACAAGTGACTTTGATGTATCTTCCATATTTTTAAAATCAATATTCTTTGCCCAGGAGGAGTTTTACAAACACACAAAAATCCAAATTAAAATCATAAATATAAAAATCAAGGCCCACTGCCCTTGCACAACTCCAGCAACACACCCCAACTCAGACGCCAGCGACAGCCAGGCCCGCCACCCACAGGTCTAGCACCGGCACTGCAGCTGGACATGTACCAAGATGTGGGATCACCTCTGCCTACTATCACGGATTATTCCTGACCTGGAAGCCACCATCCCTAGTGAGGCAGTTCCCTTCTTGGGATATTGCAGTATTAAGAACCTCTCAGGTATCAGGCTACTAAAGACAAGGAGGTTTGAACAGTACAGTATAGTTTTATTGTGGAATTTTTTATTAGTAGTATTATTCCTATTATCCCTACTATTATTCCTACATATCCTTTCTTTTATTAATATTTTTCTCACTCTATTTTCCTCTTATGTATCTGTTTCCTTGCAAACTCTTTCTCCTGTATCTTATGCTAACAACCAATTTTTTTATTCCACTTTCAGTATTCCAATGACATAGCACCTCTATAGATTCACTTCTTATTTCATTAACATTACATCCTACACCCTTCCCCATCCTCTTGTGCACCACTAGAAATTGTGGACTTTATTTCAAACCTATTGCTTATGTTGTACATAATATTTTAACTCAATATCTCTGTTTATTAAAACAATACTGTTAATATCTTAATAGGGACTATTTGGGTTAAGGATGGATATTGTTTGTTTTGTATGGTGCTAATATTAATCTTCCACTTTAAGGTGAGGAATTAGAAACCTGCAGGGACACTATAAGCCTATTGGGTGGAAACTGTAGTACCTCAGATTTGCATTGCTAGAGGGGAAGATACATGAAAAAACAGGGGAAGAAAGTGTCCCAAACAAACCTAGATGATATATCAACAGAATCCAATGACAGCATGGCAGAAGAAATGTCAGAAAAGGAGTTCATAATGTATATAATTGAAATGATCTGAGAAGCAAATGGTGAGATGAGAGTACAAATGCAGCCAATGAATGATCTCACCACTAAACAGTTAGAAAGAGCAAATGCAGGAAGCAAAAGATCATTTCAATAAAAAGGTAGAGATTCTGAAAAAAAATAAAGAAAAACAGAAATCTGTTTTCCTGAAATGAAGGAAACAATAAGCCAAATTATAAACTAATTAGAAAGTATAACCAACAGGCTAGATCACTTGGAAGACAGATCCTAAGATAATGAAGACAAAATATTTAATCTAGAAAAGAAAGTCAACCAAACAGAAAAGATGATAAGAAATCATGAGCAGAACCCCCAAGAATTAAGGAATAATACGAAAACACCAAATTTAAGAATTATTGCAATTGAGGAAGGCATAGAGATACAAATCAAAGGAATGAATAATCTATTCAATTAAATAATATCAGAAACTTACCCAAATCTGAAGAATGAAATGGAAACTCAAATATAAGAGGCTTAGAGGACACTAAATGTATAACGTACAACAGATTCACACCAAGGTACATTATAATGAAAATACCTAACATACAAAAAAAAAAAAAAAAGAATTTTAAAGGTTGTGAGAGAAAAGCATCACACCACTTACAGGGGAAATCAATATGGATATCAGCAGATTTCTCAGCCCAGACCCTAACAGCTGGAAGGGCCTGGAACAACATATTTCTGGCTCTGAAAGAAGATGGATGCCAACCAAGAATCTTATACCCAGCAAAACTTACCTTCTGATTTGACAACAAAATAAAATCCTTCCATGATAAAAAAGAAAATAAAAGAATTTAAAATAGAAACCTACACTATAGAACATTCTCATCAAAATATTCCATGAGGAAGAAATGAAAAACAATGAAAGTCAGAAATAAGAGGAACTACCCTAAAGGAAAAGCCAATTAAAGGAGAAACTAAGTCAAGGTAAAAACCAAAAATAAGCCAAAATGACCAGGAATACAAGTCATACCTCAATAATATGCTTGTGTTTAATGGCCCAAACTCATCAATCTAAACATATAGACTGGCAGATTATATTAAAATGAAATACCCAACAATATGCTGCCTTCAAGACACTCATCTCATTGAAAAAGATACCCACAGAATAAAGGTGAAAGGATGGGAAAAAACATACCATGCACATGGACTCTGTAAAAACATGGGGGCTTCCATCCTCATATCAGATAAAGCTGACTTCAGCCAGATTTAGTTAGAAAGGATAAAGAAGAACATTTCATACTGCTTAAGGGAAGCATAAATCAGCAAGATATAACAATCATAAATACTTATGACCCCCAAAATAGTGCATCCATGTACATCAAATAAATCCTTCCCAATTCCAGGTATCAAATAGACCACAACACAATAATACTTGGTGACTTTAACAAAACTCTCTCACCATTGGATAGATCTTCCAAACAAAAATTGAACAAAGAAATTACAGAACTCAATAGCACAGTCAATAATTTAGACTTAGCAGACAAATATAGAATATTCCATCCATCAATGAGTGAACACACTTCTTCTTAGCAGCACATGGATCCTTCTCTAAAATAGACCATATGCTATGCCACAAAACTACTCTTAGCAAATACAAAAAAAAAAAAAAGATACTACCTTGTATTCTATCAGATCATGAATGAAATTAGAAATCAATGATAGAATAAAAACAGAAACTACTCCAACACCTGAAGACTAAACAATATGCTATTGAAAGATACATGGATAACAGAAGATATCAGGGAGGAGATAAAAAAATTCTTAGAATTATAGGAGAAAAATGTTGCAACATATCCAAATCTCTGGGACACTATGAAAGCAGGGCTAAGAGGAAAATTCATTGAATGGAGCACAATCAATAAAAGAAGAAAAAGTCAACAAAAAAAATTACCTAACATTACAGCTCAAAGCCCTAGAAAAAGAACAGATCAACACCAAAAGTAGTAGATGATACGAAATAATTAAAATCAAAGCAGAAATCAATGAGATTGAAACAAAAGAAACAATGCAAAAAATTGACAAAACAAAAAGTTGGTTCTTTGAAAAAGCAAACAAAATTGATAAACCCCTAGGCACACTAACAAAGTGAAGGAGAAAGAAAACACAAATGACTAGAATTCAGGATGAGAAAGGAAATATCACAACAGACACCACTGATATACATAACATAATTAGAAGTGATTTTGAAAATCTATACTTCATCAAATAAAAAATATTGAAGACATGGACAAATTTTTAGAGACATATGATCCTCCCAAACTGAATCAGGAGGACATTCACAATTTAAACTGATCAATTTCAAGCAATGAAATAGAAGAAGCCATCAAGAGTCTACTTACCACAAAAGGGGGGAATGAATAAGAGACCTTGAATAGCTTTAGCAATCCTTAGCAGGAAGAGAGAAACAGGAAGAATCACAATACCAGACAATATAACAAAACCAGCATGGTATTGGCACCAAAATAGGCAGGTAGACCAATAGTACAGAAAGAGGACACAGATACAAACCCACATAAATATAGGAATCTCATACTCTACAAAGGTGCCAAAAACATACAATGGAGAAAAGATAGCCTCTTCGACAAATGGTGCTGGAAAAACTGGAAATCCATATGCAGAAAAATGAAAGTAAACCCCTATTTCTCACCCTGCACAAAACTCAACACAAACTGGATCAAGGACCTAGGAATTCAACCAGAGATCCTGCACCTAACAGAAGAAAAAGTAGGTCCTAATCCTCATCGTGTTGGCTTAGGACCAGACTTCACTAACATGACTCCCAAAGTATTCTTAAAGAAATAAAAGCAGGAATCAAAAATTGGGATAGATTCAAACTAAAAGGCTTTTTCTCAGCAAAGGAAACAATCAACAATGTGAAAAAAGAGCCGACAGAGTGGGACAAAATCTTTGCCACAGCCACTTCAGATAAAGCACTAAATGAATTTCATGATAGCTTTCTCTATTTCTAAAAGGTGTGTCATTGGGATTTTAATTGGAATTGCGTTGAATTTGTATATTGCTTTTGATAGTATGCCCATTTTGACAATATTCATTCTGCCTATCCTAGCACTAAGAACTACAGAACTCAAAAATCTTTACATGAAGAATACAAAAACCCAATCAATAAACAGGCTAAGGAAATGACCAGATACTTCACAGAAGAAGATCTACAAGCAATGAACAGATAAATGAAAAATGTTCAACATCTCTAGCAATTAGAGAAATGCAAATCAAAACTACACTAAGAGTTCATCTCTCTCCAGTCAGAATGTCAATTATCAAGAATCCAAGTAACAATAAATGTTGGTGAGGATGTAGGGAAAAAGGTATACTTATACATTGCTAGTGGGGCTGCAAATTGGTGCAATTATATGGAAAGCAGAACGGAGATTCTTCAGAAAACGTGGAATGGAACCACCATTAGACCCAGTTATCCTACTCCATTGCCTATACCCAAAGGACTTCAAATCAGTATACTACAGTGATGCAGCCACATCAATGTTCATAACAGCTCAATTCACAATAGCTAGATTGTGGAACCAACCTAGATGCCCTTCAATAAATGAATGGATAAAGAAACTGTGGTATATGTACACAATGGAATATTATTCAGCCATAAAGAAGAATAAAATTATGGCATTTGCAGCTAAATGGATGGAATTGGAGACTATCATGCTAAGTGAAATAAGTCAATCCCAAAAAACCAAGGGGTGAATGATTTCTCTGATAAGTGGATGATGATACATAACAGGAGGGCATGAGGTAAGAATGGAGGAGGGATGGATTATATAGAGGAAAATGACAGATGAGGAGGGGGCAGCAGGAAGGAAAAATAATTGAATCAGACAAAGATCATTCCCTATGTACATGTATGATTACACAAACGGTGTGATTATACTTCATGTACAACCGGAGAAGTGAAAGTTGTACCCCATTTGTGTGCAATGAATCAAAACAATAAAAAAAGTAAAAAGTAAAAAATAAAATAATATAAATTATAAACTTTGAAAAACTTAATTCTGATAGTTTAAAAGTTATATCATGATTGATTGAATTCATTCCAGATAAAAAGTTTGCTTTAACTTTTGAAAATAAATAATTTACCCATTTATATATTTAAAAAGAAACTGTGTAATCTTTTCCAATTATATACAAAACTGTGAAAAATAATTAGTAACAACCATTAAAAAAGTTCTTAGTATATGAAGAATAGAAAGGGAGAACTTTAATCTAATAGCATTAAGCATTATATGCATAGGTGAAAACATTTTAGCCACTAAAGTTATTATTATACTCAAAGGCAAAAGTGCTCTATGCTTTTTTTTTTTTTTTTTTTGGTACTGGGGAGTGAATTCAGGGACACTCCACCACTAGGCCATATCCCCAGTCCTATTTTGTACTTTTTAAATTAGAGACAGAGTCTCACTGAGTTGCTTAGTGTCTTGCTTTTAGTGAGGGTGGTTTTGAACACAAGATCGTCCTGTCTCAGCCTCCCAAGCTGCTGAGATTACAGGTGTGTGCCACCCCACCCAGCCCATTATAACTTTTAAGAAAGCATATAATGAGGAAAAGCTAAAATAAACTTGTGATTATTGTAATTAATAAGTATGCTTACATCTTTTTGCACATTTAGTGAATAGTAAATTTACATACAGAATCATTTAATGTATACATACCAACAACAGAAATATAAAATGTGTTTACTTAAAATATTCTTTTAAGTAGTAAATATTAAATGTAATGGAATAATGAAAAATCACAGGCAAGATTATTTGTAAGACATTATAAAGTTTACTGAAAGGTTTTAAGGATCCACATAGGGAGATGTACCATGCTAAAGTATTAGAAGATGTACTATCATAATGATGTCTAGCATTGCCAAATTAATCAAGAGATTCAGTGTAAATTCAATAAGTACTAGTTTCGTTTCTTTGCTTTGTTTTTGATTTTGCAACTCAACAAAGGTACAAAACATCCTCTTGAAGAAGATCGAGGTGAATGGACTTGCCCTAATACCTTTGGAAATTATATTGTGAGGTATTTATTTAGAGATGAATAAGCACAAAGGAAACAAAATAGAAAACACAGAAATACATTTGTGGACATGATTTATGAGAAAACTTGCGTTACCCCCAAAATAGTGAATAGATCATATTCACTATGTACACCGTGTTGAGAGAGAATTGTGTATCCTTTAATAAGAAAAAGAAATGAGATCCTTACTTCACAATAAGCAGGAAAAACTATTCCAGAAAGATTAAAGATTTAAATAGGGAAAGTCAGAATTAAAGTTGAAATCCAATCTCCTTTTCCAATTATCAGAGACTCCAGAAACTCTCTACATTCTCTGGATGCAAACTGTTTCCTCCAATTTGAAATTTTTTCCTTATGGTTTAATGAGCCTATTGATCTCATAATGCTTTTCAAAACTGTTTCCTAGAATGCTTTTCCCTTAATTCCTGCTCCTAGATCCAAACCATTACATAATTACTAATTATTCAAAAAATGTTCTCACCTTCTTACCAAGAGTTATCTTTCATGTCACTAAATTCAAATTGCTTTTAATGCCTAGATTAACATTTGCCATTGCGTGTTCTATAAAAAAAATCTCTCGAGAGAAAACAGGATGTTATAGTCAAACAAGTTTGGGAACCACTGTAAATCTGTGCTTCCTATGGACAGATTTACAGAGTGCTGAGATTCTCTGCAATGATAATTTTTGAAGTGATTGATATTGCTGAAGTATGCACTGTCCTAACTTGTTTAATCACAAAACCTTTCATTTGAGAAGCAGGTGGGGACCCTCATGGAATAAATTCAATAACATATCTGTGAATCTAGGGGAAGAATTCAAAAGACATTGCCCAGTATCTTTAATTTTATCATGCAATTATAAAGCTTTGTGTATATTTTGAAACTATATATAAATATTTTATGATTTCCTCATTTCTCTTATTAGTTTTCTTCTCTGGGGCAAATATCATATAAAAAATTAAAATTTGAGACAGTTAAATTATACTTTCTAATTGAACCTTCTTACCATGATCTATCCCAGATTAAAAATACCTTTTAGTAAAGAGGAAGTGCCATCACAATGGCAATACTGGGTTCTAAAAATTATTATGTAATTGTATATGGCCTTTTTGGTCACTGTCCACCTATCTTCTATAAATACAAATGTGTATTTATATAATGTGTACATATATAATTGCAATCAATGATACATATATAAACCTGCACTCGTAAATTGCTAGAATTTTATTATATTAAGCATTATTGGACTTCATATATTATTTGACTATACTGGAAAATTGTGTGCCCCCAAAATAGTAACTAGATATTGGAAACCTTCGCCTTTGTATTTACATGGAGAATGTTCTGAAAAGTATTATCTGCAGAAATAGAATTTGATATGGAAATATATTGAGAAACATATAAATATCAAAGATAAACAAGATGACATTAAATGTAATGAAGGAGTTAAAATTAAATCATAAGTAAGTTTTGAATTGCCTATTTGAAGGATGAGGTAATAGCTGTAATTGTCAGAAAAAAAGTTTTCTTCTATATATTTTATTTTTATAATAGGCAGTACCTAAATGTTGTAATTGTGGTTATATTCAGTGTGACTATTTGATGTCATTTTTCAAAGTTTGTAACTATCAAATATTATATTGTATACTATCAAAAAAGAGATTATCTGAACACAAGAGAGTGAAAAATACATTTTGTACATCTGGATTTTTTTCTGATCATTATATAATTCATAAATGCATAGGGTTAAAGTTAAAGTTTCCATTATGGAGTTAAGAAATATTTATTATACAATCTCTCTGTATCTGTCTCTGAGTGTGTGTATATGTGTGTAAATTATGATTACCTTGTATTGAAAAATATTCACTTGCAAACAATTCATTTAAACTGGGCATTCTGAAACTATGGAATGGGTGGACAAGACATAAGCAAATGCATGATGCACCAGCTTGTAGTTATTAGATTTTCAAATTACTAATATATGACCCTTAATTTAATACTTCTTCACAATCTTAAAAATGTTTATACACTTTAACCAATTTGTGAGTTTCAAATTAGAAAAAAAAGTTAAATAAAATATCTAATTAGCTAAAAGTATGGTACCAATCTAGATGCCCTTCAACAGATGAATAGGTAAGGAAAATGTGGTGTATATGCACAGTGGAATATTACTCAGCTTTGAAGAAGAATTAAATTCTGGCATTTGTTGGTAAATGGATGGATTTGGAAAATATCATGCTAACTGAAATAAGCCAAGGCTTAAAAAAGACAAAGTCTGAATGTTTTCTCTGATGTGCGGATATTAATTCACAATAATGGAGAGGGGAGAGGGAAGAATAGAGTTACTTTATATTTGGTAGAGGGAAATGAAGGAAGGGGAAGGGGTATGGGGGTAGGAATGATAGTAAAGTGAAATAAACATTATTACCTCCCATACATATATGACTTGCATGACTGATATGATCCTCCAATACGTATAATCAGAAAAACGAGAAGTTACACTCCATTTATGTTTGATCTATCAAAATGTATAAATGCATTCTACTGTCAAATACAATAAGTTAGAACAAATAAAATAAATTTAAAAATCTAATTAGCTTTAAAAAACTAGCAAGGTAGAGCAGATTATCTCCCCGTAACTTTGCAAATAGTGAAGGAGAGGACCAAGAAAATAGTGTAGCTTGCCCAAAGGTCTCTAGAGGTACCTTATGGTCGAGCCCACCCAATAGAAAATTCAGTTTATGGCAAGTGAACTACAATTCCTCTAAATTTTGAAAGGGATATCTTGAGGAATGAAATTATTAGTAACTAATATTTTTAAGTTTTAAGGTTTAGCTCTCTCTCCAAGAGAACAAACATTAGGAAGATACGTATAATTTTATAGGAAAGAAAACTGAAGCTCGGATGTAGGAACAATTGGATACATACATACAGGAAAAAAACATAAAAATAAAATGGATCATCCAAGAAACAAAGATTGGCCATGCAAGAGATTTAATAAGAAAAAATATCAGTTTAAGGGAGGAATGAGACAAGGAAAATGGGGAAAGACATAAAATTCTAAGGTAGGTCTGATCCTGGGAAGGATGTGGAAGGAAGGCAGAGCGTGGAGAAAGAGTTTCTGATTCCAGTTCAGTTTTTTAAAAGTTTGTCTAAGACAATGGAGTGTCCTTGGGCCAATGCCTCAGATTGTACTTTCCATGCCAGATTTGAGTAGCACTTATTCATATAACATATACTCTGACCCTACACTGTGCACAGAAACTCTTTCATGGTGGATTGAAGAAATATGAAGAACTACATAAATTTTAGAAAATAATACAGAAAAAAATTGTTTTGTAGCTTAGGAGTAGACAAGATTTTCTTGACTATGTTCAAATTAAGAATCTCTGAGCCTCCACAGATAATGATAAATGAGTGAAATAACACACTTGCATATTGAGATGACATATTTCTAGCATATAAAATCAATGATAATCTAGTACCCAGAACAAATTAAAATAGCTTCAGTTTGGAGTCTTGAATAGAAGCTTCACAAAGAAGAGGCTTATATGGTTAATAGGCATGTAAGGTCACCAACAGTTTAATAAATCAGGACAATCCAACTCAAAACATAATGTGATATGACTACTAACCCTATCATATTGGAAAAAAAATTACAACTGAGAATAACAACTGTGAAATGGTGGAAATAGGAAGTTCCATTGCTAATTGGTACAACTGCAATTAACTAATGAGTGCACACTGTGTCACCTAACACATTTACACTTAGGTGTATATCTGTATGGTGGGTGACATTTGTAGGACTCTTTACAGCAAGTTTTTTTTTAATTAAGAGATTCAGACTGAGGGGGATAAAAATGGGGAGAAATGCCTCTGGACAAGAAATTAAATGAATAATAAATTGTGGTGTATTTGTTCCATTGAATGCTGTATAACTTGAAGAAACAAATGACTTAAAGCTATAAATCAACAAGGACTATACCTGCAAACATAATATTGAGCAAAAGAAAGAAGCCATAGAGCAAGAAGTCAATGTGACTATTACTGAAGCAAAGCGAAATCATACAGCAACGTCACGGAATGTAGACTTGTAGCGTAGAAATATAGGAGAGCAGAATTACATCTGGGGTAAGGGTTGGAAGGAGAGAGCAGCAAAGTGGAGGGAGAGGCAGGCACTTTTTTCTATATGGTTAGTGAATGTATTCCAAATCTTGGCTAATTTGTTTTCAAAATGTTGTGTTTTATATTCCTATTTGTGCATATATATATATATCATATAATTAATGGCCAATATAAAGCAAAAGAGAGATGAGTCACTTATTCAAGGGCACATGAAATGAAGATGTTATGTGAATCTAATTACAAAACTCACACTTCTTCTTCACAAACTGTTGATGAATTAGTTTTCTTGTTCATCTACATAGATGTTGGTCTTTTTAGCAACGTAGTGTTCACATGAAATGCATATCTTAGTCATTCACAGAGAAGAAAATTTTTACAAATCACATTTTCTTCCCATAGTCAGAAGGCACATCTGCAGACCTTCAGAGGGCAGCCATTACTTTTTATATCTCCATCTGGACTCCCGATTTTCCAAGATTTAAAGAAATACGTGTTTTTCATTTCATATGAAATTACAACTATTTTTTTTTAAGTTAAGCCCACTTTCTTTTCTCCTTTTTATGGAGAAGCTTATAAAAACATACGGGGCAGAGAAATAACAAAACAGTCCTTCTGTCTGTAACATTCTCCCCATACCACCTCCTTTCTCTTTCTGACTTTCATATACCAACTCATAATTTAACTGCAGTAATGTTTCTAACATATAGTGAGCACTGAATCATGTTCTAAATACTTCAGTGTAAATTACACATTAACTAATCAAGGATATAGTGTGAGACAGGTACCTTTGTACTTACATTATAGATTAGGACATTTAAATAGAAGATTCTAAGAGATGGAAACATGATGATGCATGATCAGCAGCAAATGGTGAAATGGGGACAGAAAAGAGGCAGCCTGCCTCTAGATGTCAAACATACCCATTGCTTCAGGCTGGCTCTTCGACGAATCTAAGTATATCTTCTTTTCCATGAAATCTAATTGCTTCCTCTAAGATTCTTGGATCCAGGATTTCTACCTGCTGGCTCTCATATCACTCTGTGCATTATCTAAAGACAAAGTATAAAGGTTGGGAGTCAGACCACCTGTAATAAAATACTTGTTCGCCATCTGCTTGATATGCTAAGTTTTCAGCAAAATTTATTCAATCTCTATAAAATGAGAGTAAAAATGCCTATCTCAGGGCTGTGGTGAGTTTTAAATGAAATATGAGTCCAGTACTTATGATAGTGCAGAAAACATACTCAATGTTCAGTGGGAGTTGTTTCTGTTACACTTATCAATTGGAAAAATAACAATCTTTCCATGTGTCATTTGTTTCATAAAGGATGAACAAAGAAGTATAAGCTACTTCATTAGAGTGTGTTTCCATCACCCAGAATCCAATTGCATTCATGCTAGATCCTGAACTAGAGGAGGAAAGAAGGCATTCATGTTATCCCTGGACCTTGGTAATAACATGAGCTTGCTTCAATTCCCAGAAGCACAGGGTAGTAAAATGTGTGGAAGGCAAGAAAATCAAAACTTCTGCTCTCCTGATCAATACCCATCATGAAGATCTCTTTATCCTTGCAAATTCCACTGTTGAGATTGGTGAAATTCTGGCTAGAGAAAAAGCTAAATAATTCCCAAAAATTTCTTCAAGATTCTAGAAAGTATATTTAAATTCTCCTTAAACAGAATTGAAAATACAAATGGTTTGTGCATGTTAGGGCAGATTGATAGAAGAGAAGCACTAAAAAGACAATAAAAATCAAGACGGCTTTATCAATAAAATTACAAATGAAGTTTTATGTAAATAATCCTAGCACATCTGTACAATTTAAGAGTGTCAGAAGCAAATCTATTTCAGAAGAAAATCTAAAATCAGGATTGTAATAAATTATCTGAAATTGCAAAATTATTCCAATACAAAGAGTAATTTGGTAATATTAAAAAGAAAAGAAAGTTTTGTTACTGGAATTATTAAATTAACACTTAATAAGCTGTCCATTATTTTACAGCTATTTAAGGATTCCCTAAATTCAAACTTCTATCTAATAATTTTTCATATTATCCAGCTTTGAACTTTGCTTAGATGGGAAGTTACTTGTTTCTAAAACATTATATTCTTAAGTGTATTCTTATTACTCTTATTTTTGAATGTAGGGACCCAAAGTTTAAAAGTACCAAATATTGAAATAGGATCAAATGAGCACTACTTAAAATGAGATGGCTTTCCAAAGAAGTTTGAATATAGATTATTATAGACTACAACTGTATCTTCGAAATAGCTTAATATATGGAAACATATTATTTGTTGGCTTGAAACCTTGAAAAACAGATATGAGCCCCAGTTTTACAATTCACAAATGGAAGTATACTAGTTATCTTATTGATACGTTGTAGTGAATGAAGAAAATGAATACATAAATTCATTAGTATATGTCCTAGGTTAGAAGGCACTGAATGAATTTTAGTGGCATAAGAGCACATCATCTTTATTAAATTTACTCTCTGTGCCATCTATACCCTTGACCATATAACTTTAAAGATCCACTCCTTGTCTTTGAGCCTGACCATATAATTTGCCTCAACCAATGAGATAATACCTTTCAAATAAGAATCCATATTAATGCTAAGAATACAAAAGAGATTTATTTGGAACCTTAGGAATTGCAATCCAGTTGATAGATTCCAGTAAAACTAAAAGTATATTCCAAAGAGAGAACAAAGGACTGGGGTTGAAAAGTCACAAGTTATTTTAAAAGAATTATGATTGGTTCAGGCAAGTGGTGAAACCCAGTTATTTACAGCTGATTAGTCAGCAACATTGGTCTCTGGATGAAGATTCTGCACAAATTGCACAACTTGCTAGTATAGCTGTGGACTGCTTGAAGTATTAGCTGGGTAAAAGGTTAATGTTATATCTGACCTGACTCTGAGTCAGCTTCCAGTGTTACCTATCAGATGATCTCTAGGCTCCAGTTTAGAAATCTTCCTCTCTGACCAAACTGAGTATATGTTATGTAGATTTTTTTCATGATGTCACATACCACATATGACAAAATAAGAGGGTTAAAATATACTTGTAAGTTGAGTTTGACATCTTCCTTCAAAATGTCATCACTGTCCTTTCAGTCTGGGCGCATCTGCATATGAAAGAGACTTGAGCCTGATCTTCAGTAAGGAGGCAAAGCTTGAAGCAGCCTCACCTAGCCAAACCACACAGATGTGTGATAGAGAAAAAAATTATTGCTGACCACTGTATCAAACACTTAGGTGATAGAATTCTTTGCTATGCAGCATTCATATGGCATTGCCTAATTGATATCATAAATTCAAATTGTTCTCTATGTAACTTTTAAAATAATTGAAACTTCTATTGTATTCTCTGTTCAGTGGAGAAATTAATATTAACTTTCTGTGAGTGTTTTAGTGAGAATTGATGAATGCTGTGTAGCACTTAGGATGCCTTGATATGTTGGCACATTAAAAGCATCATTACTTGTTAATATTTTGCTGCTATTAATACACCTTGATGCCTGTTTTTCAGGTGTTATGTGCTTCCAGCATTTAGACCCTGTACCTCTATTCTCTGAAGAAAAATTTAGCAGAGAATGTTTGTATTTGTCCAATTTGCATACTTTCCCAGCACAGAATCCACCTCTGATTGGCTTAGTAGATAGAGCACAGTCCCATCTTACAAAAATATTATCAGCATGCATTTTTGTATATAATGAGAATGACGTTTAAATGTGTAGCCACCACCAAGAGTGATGATTGAAAGGAAGGCAAAGAAAATAGTTTAGAATCAGAGACTCTATGGAAGAGTGCATTCTTTCACTTTTACACACATTGCAAAAGCTATTTCAGTACCACCTGTTTAAGGCCAGCTTCTCAAAATTTTTATTACAAGAATAAGTAAAATTCATGTAGCTAGAAGAACAGAAGACACAAGATATAAGAACTTGTGATGATTAATTATATATATCAACTTCTCTAGCCTGTGGTATTCAGTTGTTTGGTCAAATATCAATCAAGACATTTCTGTAAGTGTTTTAGTTGTGATTAGCACTTGCAGATTTTGAATAAAGCGTATTATTTTATGATTTGGGTCAGACTCATACAAGCAGTTAAGGCTTTAAAAGCAAAGATAGAGGTTTTTGGAAGAAGAATTAATTATATCTCAAGACTGCAACATAAAATACTCTGGGTGGAATGATGGCAAGAATGGAGAAAGGATAGAGAGCATAGAGGGAAGGGAGGGAGGGGTTGAGGTTGGGGGGCAAGAATAATAACAGAATGTGTGACGGACATCATTGCCCTGTGTACATATATGAATGCACAGATGGGGTGACTCTACTTTGTGTACAACCAGAAAAACAATTGCTGTACTCCATTTGTGTTCAATGAATCAAAAAATTAAATAAAAAAAACAAAAAAATAAAATACTCTGAGTTTCCATTTTTCAGATTTTGAACCCAACACGGCCCCAATAACTTGTCCCTAAATTTCTAACCTATCTCCTGCTCTATAGATTTTGAACTAGCCAGTCTCCACAATTCTATGAGTTAATTCTTTAAAATAAATCTCTCTTTACAGTTTGGATGTAAATATAGATTTAGAAATAGAGATAGATGCAGAGATTTAAAGGTACTTAGATATGAAGAGATATATAGATAGCTAAATTTACTATTGATTCTTTTTTATGGAAACCCCTGACTAATATAGTAGCATATAGAGAAATCATACATAGTGTAAATATGCAATAGAAACTATACTGCAAGTGGAAACAAATCTCAATTTTCAGTGTGATGTCTCCATTCATTAATATAGATTCCATAAATATATAATGACCTCTACAGCATTATATGATTTAACTTAATGAAATGTAGTTGCATCCTCCAGAAGTTCATAATCTAGGAATAGAGTCAAACTGCTAATCACCCAAAGGAGGGAACTAGATGATAGGAATCATTGTAACATGTAGAAGCCATGATCTAGGACCAGAGGATGTGTTTCAAACAGAAGTCCAATTTGAAATATAGCAAAAGAAAGAATTTTTATACAAAGTAATGTAAGAATGGTAATTGACAGGAAAGAAACTATTGAAAACAAAGCTTTGGATATGAAAAACTACATGCTATGGTCTGAAACTTTGAATAGTGTAGACTGCTAATGTAATTATAGCTTCTCTAGCAAGAGCCATAGAGAAAAGAAGACAGAGCAGATATATTAAGGAGAATCTTGTGACTGGTTATCAATTTCTACAGAAAAAAAGTACCAGGAACTAATTTACCAGTTCTAGAGGAAGACTCAAAACATGCCTTCCTATTGCATCTTCGTATCATAGCAGTCAAGGAAAGCACAACACATTCAAACACTGGATGGAGCAATGATTTATTTACATACAAGTAAGAGAGAGCAAGATAACTCTAATAATATAAGTTGGACCCACTTGGCTAGCAGGTTTCCCCAGACAATAAGGCAAGGCAAGTGGTAGTATATGAATCCCTGACAAGCACCCACAGTAGAATGGCTCTAACTCTTCTAGAGTTGAAAACAGTCAACTCTGGGAGAACAGTGACTGAGAGTCATTGACCTAATGATTGAGTCAGTGTATTAGTCAACGTCCTGTTACTATAATGAGATACCTAAAATAGATAATTTATAAAGAGAAAATATTTAATTTGGCTCATGATTTTGAAGGTTCCTGTCCATGCTTTAAGTGACCTTATGTCATTGGACCTTTGGCATGACAGCACATCATGGACTCAATAGGTGAAGGAGCTAACTGCTCACCTCATGAACCAGAAAACAGAGAGGAAGATGAAGAAACTGGATTCCCACAATATCTTTGGAGGGCACATTTCCAGTGACCTAAGAATCTTCTACCACCTCTCACCACCTACAGGTCTATAGCATCTCCTAGTAGCACCACTTTGGAGACTAAGTGAATCTAGGAAGATATGTATCCAAAAACTTAGCAATCTGAAATAGTGAAGGACGTTCCTATAAGTCCTGCATAGGTTATGGGTTGTCTACTTCTTGGGAAGGAAATGTTCCAGACTCCAACTCATTCTCATGCAACCAAGTGGAGGTGGGTATAATGTCTGCAAGTGAACCTACCTTTCATAATGAAGTTTGTACTTGAAGAGTTAATGTTGACCAATTACAGAACTAAGACTTTCTGTAATTAAGACAAAGTCTGTTCTACTTGGTTTTATTTATTTTTTCATCTTTGTTTCCTTGAAAATAAGCATAGATCCTGGCATACATTAATGTTCAATAAATCTTTCAATGCAAATAAACAAATTAGTCAAAGAAATAAAACAGGTTTCAGTGGAAGGATATTGTAGTAAATCCCCAAATGTCAGAGACCAAATAAACATAAGTACTGTTTCAACAAGTATTTGATAAGTACTCAATACTCTCTAGGTATCAGATAAAGAGTATTGTACGAGGATGGTGATTCTGTTATGAACCAGAGCAACAAGGTTTCTATTCTGAATATTATCTTATAACAAAGAGGATGAGAAATGAAAATTTCAGGGAAACACAATTTTAGTACATTTTTCTTTAGCCTCATCTGGATAAGAATTTCCAAATTTCTTAGGAAAAAAATAATGGAGACACACAGAAGTTCCACTGTGCAATTAGTTATACCCTGTGTTTTTACCTGCATGGCAAATTTTATGCATTTCACTCTCTAGTATGGCATAGACAGTCTTAACTTTTTAGTGTAATTAAAACTGTCTGAGATAAATCACTTCTATTATTTTGGGTAAAATTAAGGCAGACTATCCTTGTTTGGCAATATCAGTCAAAACATTGGTGTCAAACCAGCTTGACAAAATATACTCTTTTCATAATAAATGCTGAATAAAACTTCTTCCTGTATGAGTGTAACCCATATTTCACACACATCAGCATATAGATTTGTCTTCTGCAGTATTTCATGCCCTTGTCAGCTAGATAACCTAGTCTAGATTGATGTCCCAATGCCCATTGTTGAAAGGAATAGCCACTACTATTTTCTTAAATCAAAAGAGCAGTAGAACAACACTACAGTGTGTGGTTATAGTCAGTGTTTTTACATATCAGTATGTTCCTGGACAATCAAAGCAAAAGTAGTTCTGCATCATTTTATCCCATGAACCTTTTTTTTCTATTTCAATTTGCATGCAGAGCATGGAATATCATAAACAAATTCATCCTTCTTGCCCCATTAATCCAATGAACAGATTTCCAGTTTTCCCTTCCTCTAACATGATTAAGCAAACATCTTCAGATTTATTATCTCATTTTATCCCTTAAACAGATGAAACCAAGGTACATAGTGGTCAAATCAGTTCTAAAGTCAAACAAGGTATGCGCTTAATGAGAAAAAAGGGAAATAATAGTCAAGCCAATTGTGCAAAATCAAACAAAAAATGTTTACCTCACAATGGTTTAGTGATTAGAATCTATAGTATAAATTAATCTGAGTCATAAATTATATTCTGAACCTTAAAAATCTGAAATGTAAGATTGAACAAGTTGTTATTAAAAGATTATTTCAGTGAACAATAAGAGAAATGCTAAAAATAAGATCTCAGATATTTTTTGAGTTAGTATAGAAAGCTCCACAGAAGGAAAAATCAACAACTCAGGCAGAAAACTACAAATAATTATTTAAAAAATGGGAAACTGGAAAGAAGTAAAAAGAGAGTAACTATTTACTTACTTTATCATATTTATTAAAAACACCAGAATACAACTCATATATAAAATTCAACTGTGCTTGTATATGCTGATAAAAATGAAAGATAAAATGATAAAAATACCTAATGTATTTGAAATTTGAAGGATAAATTTAATAAAACATTACAAGTATACACTGAAAGCTATATAAAACAGATAAATGAAAGATGACCTAAATAAATGAAGAGATGTATTATGTACTTGATTTGGAACATTCAATATTGTTATGATGTTATGTTTTCCCAAAAATTTTCATAGATTAAGCAAATTTTCAACAAATCCATAAATCTGAATCACAGAATGTGACATCTGATGCCAAAATCAACATGGAAATGTCAGGTACCTAGAATAGCCAAAATAATTCTGAGGGGAAAAATAAAACAACTACCAGATTTCAGAAATATCACAAAACTACATTAGTTGAGAAAATATGAAATTGAAATGAAATAGACATGTACACCAGGGGAAAAGAAGAGAGAGCAGAGAAATAAATTGACACATATATGTCAATTGACTTTTGACAGGATGGCAGAATATTTAATTAAGCAGGGAAACAGGACTGAGGAATCTATGTATGTATTTGAAAAAAAATTATTTTTTTAAATAAAATAAATTGGATCATAGGGGAAAGACATATTTGTGACCTTTTCCCAGACAGGAATAAAATGGAGAAAAAGAAAAAAAGATCACATATAATAAAGAAAAAAATTATAAATTAGATTTCATCAAAATTTAAGACTTACTTCATTTCAAAAGATTTTCTGAAAAAAATTAATAGCAACTACAGACTACCAGAAAAATATACACATAAAAAATAACATACATGATAGACTATATACAATAAATGCTCCAGAATCTAGAAAATTAAGGCGATTTGAAAATAAGTAAATAATTTGAACATTTAAAAAAAAACCAAATATGCCAATGGCTGAGAAATACCTGAAAAGTACGCAAGGTTATTAGTTAATATAAAAATATAAATTGAAATCAAAGTGGCATGACATTAAATATTCATTGGATTGGCTAAACTTAAGAACTATGTCAGTATTAAATTTAAGTAAAGAACAGCTGGAATACTATATACTAATGATGAGAATATGAAATGTGCATAACTTTTTTTGCAGGTGGGGATTGAACTCAGGGGCACTTGATCACTGAGCCACCTCCCTAACCTTATTTTGTTATTTTTTAATTTAGAAACAGGGTCTCACTGAGTTGCTTAGCACCTCACTTTTGCTGAGGCTGGCTTTGAACTCTCAATCTTCCTGTCTCAGCCTCCAGAGCTGCTGCGATCACAAGCATGCATCACCACACCTGATGAAATACGTATAACATTTTAAACACATATTAGCAGATTGTTATGCACTTAAATATGGACTTGCCATAGATTAGTCAATTTTACTCCTGGATATTTACAGAAGAAAAATTAAAATATGCATCCAGAGAAAGAATGTATATGGGGGTTCACAACAGCTTTGTTGGTAATGACTCCAAACTGAAAATAATTTACGTACCCTTAATAACTGACAATAAACAAATTGGTAAATGTGGACTATGTGGGAATTAAAAGAAATCTACTACAGAATCACACAACATGGATGAATATCAAAATAATTATGTTCAGCGAAATATCCTAGACACAGGAGTATGACCTGAATTTGTTTCTTTATGTGAAACTCAAGAATAGGAAATACTAACCCAACGTGGAAGGAGGAGGGTCCGACCTTACTAGAGAGGTCAGGATGGGAGGATTCACAAGGGAGACATTCAGAACAATTAAAAATTAAAATATCCACAGCATTTTAAAGCATATAAATTATTCTTCAATAAAGACTATTTATAAAAAAGATAATTTGTCATCCCTGCTTTGTGAAGAAAAAAGGATTCCTTCCCATAAGCAAAATAGCATGAGGGAGAATACACCAATTAATATACTTAGGAAAATAATTTTTTTAAAAGATGGTGCTTAAAAATTCCAAACTGCTATTAGAGACACAAATGGCAGCATTTGACAATGTTTTTAAAAGAAAAATAGATGTTTGATCAGTGGTTAATCACAGTTATTAATTTTAGGAAAATTTTAATCAATCATTATCTCTGATCATGGTTGTATTTTCAGCAGGAGGAAGGAAGCAACTCTCCTTCAGTTGGAGTGTCACAAAGTGACCACATTTAATGAAGCAAGAAAAAGTTTATTACATCTCCATGTGGTGACATAAATGGTCTATTTAAGAATTATTTTATTTCCAATCATTATGAATCACTGGGTATTTGACAATTCACAAGGAAAAATATCTCTTTATACTTTTAGGACAATCTTTGCACAAATGAAACCATGGCTGCCTTGAGAAAAAACCATGAATGGAGATGCTTTGCTTTTTTCTATGAAACATTAACAGAAGAGACTTGTGTGGGCATAGTCACAAAGAACAGTGAACAGGCTTCATTGATATTTTGAGCAATGAATCAAATCACTAGAACTCTCACAGAAGACTCACCCAAATTTTAAAAAAAAATTACATTGTAAAGTTTGTAAAAAATAGGAATATTTCATAGTTAGAATGAATGCCATTCTTATATCTTCAAGAGTAAATAAATTCTCAAGAAATTAAAATGTTATGAATCATAAACTTCTACACATCAATCTAAGTAAATTCAGCATTAAAAGGGCTTGTGAAAAATCAGAAAAAAATTTGGAGTTTAAGTATATTATTTCTTTTACCTTCAGAAGGAAATAGATTCTCAACAAATTAAAATAGCTTGAGTCTTCATTTCAGCTCTAAGAGTGGATTCACACTAAAATCTTTCTGTATATGTTCAAAGAAAATTCAAGATCCAAGATTACTTCTCTAATTAGACCCAGAAAGAAAATATGGTCACCAAAGAGTTGTCAAGTTGCACTTCATCATGGAAATAACCTTCTCCAGTTCCCCCAAAGAAGATGGATTTCTGCAGTATAGAACTAGAAAGAAGTGTAATACCATAGAATTTGATAAATTACTAGACCACATCATCGCCCAAAGTTGCAATCAGCCCAGGGTATATACAATCTGTAAGATACATAGATCTTTTAAGTTTTCAGTAGGGAAGAGACAGTCACTGACATTTCTGTAAGGAGACCCAACATCATAGTTTACCTTTTCCTTCAGGTAAAATGGTGCATACAATTGCTAATTACTCTGTCTCTATGTGTAACTAATGTTCATCATGGCTTTCAGATAATGATTGCCTTCTGAGCCTGCCCTCAATGTCATGTCAGGCAAAATTACAGTGGCAATGTAGCAAAACTAATTAGGCCACACTGACCTTAGCAGTGGGCAGTTCTCATTGATCGTAGCCCAAGCTTGTTAGAATTTTGAAAAATGAAAATGAAGTAGAAGAATATTTCTATTTATTACCAGCCTTATTAAATCACCTATTTACACCAATGGACAAGACATTAATGAATTCTCTATCAATGGGTAAAATTCATTAAAGAAGCAAGAGGGAAAGCCTTTGAAATGCACTTTCAATTATACATCTATCCCCAATTTAAATGTGTATGCTGCATTATATTTAAAAAGTATTTTATTTATGTAAGTGAAATAATTTTAGTTTAAATACTCTTTTCAAAGGAGCAATAGAAAACATGTCAATAGAATGACATAGAACTTCAATTTAAAGCAGTGCAAAATTACAATTTACAATTACAATTTTTTTTCAAGGTTCAGTATTTCCTAAGGTTGCCTGTTAAAAGAAGAAATTCAAGATTTTGCCTCAGAACAAGCATTTCCCTATTCATATATCAATAACCAAGTATTTAATTTATCACACTTGGTTTCTGAGAGACATGAAGATGGTAGTTCTGTCAGTTGGTCACACTTGGGCAAGGTTAACACTAACAGTTTTTTGTTTTCCAAAATGTGTATTTTAAAATATATAACACAGTTTACTGTTTGATTTATTGTCATATCTAAAGCCAGATTCTGGAGCTTTTGTGTATCTGTTGACTTCCTTAAGATCAAAACTCTTAAATGACATTTCACCCAATAGTAATTATAAATATATAGAAATTATGGCAAAAATATAAGAAATGAAATACTAAAAATATTATTAGCCTATCTATTTTCTATAACATTACCTGTGCACATATGTGCATACACATGGGAAGAGAGATGATTATTTCAAATGTAGACAAATGATATGTACAGTAGTGAAACTTTCAGACCATGCACTCTTAATATTTTTAGCTTTGCAACATTTAAATAAAAACAGGACACATAGTTAATACCACAGCATACATAATTGAACATGTATCACATTGAAGGCAAGAATTTTGTTTGTAGTTGTTGATTAACAGCATTTGGTTCTGAGGAAAAATCTTAAGTGTAGCTAACTCCAAATAGAAGCAAATTCCTCCAATAAAATGACTTGTGGTGGTTAGCCAGAGAGTCTATTTCTGCACATAATTAATTGAGAGCTGCCATATATTGTATGATATCATCAACTTTAAAAAAACTATCAAATGGGAGAGATTAAAGAGAAAACATGTTTTGTGAACATGTACTCTGTAGGTGTTCCACACATACAAACTATTGCTGCTTGTTACACAAATGTCCAAAAATAGAATAGAAAAATGGTAATGTTGGTATGAAGTGTTTGAAGCACACAGATCTTAAGCAAGATAATTATGTAGATTATGTAAAACATGATCAAATTATGCCAAGTGAAATGTAGAATTCAAAAATATGATTCCACTAATACAAATTACTAAAAAGTATGGTTTTCTGTTTTCCGCAGACTTAATAATTGGTCACAAAGTCTTGCTAGTTAACTTTGAAAGTATCTTTCGCATATGATTCCTGTCCTCTTTCTCATCAGTGATATTACTTCCTTAGTTCAAGAACTTTCTTTTTTCTAGGTTATCAAAATGTCCTAGTCTTCCTACCACCAGATTTTCCCCACACCCTATTTCAATATTATTTTGCAGCAATTTCCATGAAGAGGTAAAATCCAATTCCTAATCCATTTAATTCAACTCTGCCTTGTTTATTTTATTCAAGAATTGTAAAACTGACATTTTCTAGCAGTTTCTAGCATTAACCTCAGGAAGGTTTGTAGTTTTCTGTTGCTCTCAGAGTCCTGCCCAGTCACCATGAGATCACATGCGTGCAAACCTGATGAATGAAGAGAACCTAGAAGACCAGACGCCACCCCAAGCAAAATTCACCCTACTCTTGACAACAGAGCTTTCTAACTGCAATTGATCATAGATAGATATGAAATCCCACAAGTCTAGAAAAACCAGCAAGCTGAGCCAACCAATAGACTGTAAACTAAATAAATTGTTCCCTTTAATAATTAGTGTTAAGTTACTCGATTTTTCTGTGATATGCTACAAAGCCCATGAGTAACTAGGACAGTTTTATTTTTCATCTTTAACAATTATACAAATTGATGCCAATCGCTTAACATAATCAAACCCCAACTTTTTTCCATTAGACAAAGCCACTTCTCCTTGGGTCTATTCAGTCTTACATCCTTCTCTTTTGCCCCATACTTAAGTGACAAAGGAAATAGCACTCTATTCTGTAAAGATTCTAAAACTGATAGATTTTTCTCTCATAAAACCCCAAAATATCTGTGTAGCTTTCAACATTCCAACCTTCATTGCACAATAGGAGTAATTGAGACTGAAGTCAATAATATTTCCCTTCAGAAAAAGGTCAGTCTTCAATAGAAATTGGAATCTGAGTACTGAGAAGCTTCAGGAAATCTCTTTTCAATAGTAGCCAACGCATCAACTTTTCAAACTTCTTTAGTGCCCAGTTCTCAACTCTTTTAGAAGGTTTCTGTGTAGTTCTTTCTCTCTGCTATCCTTCCCCAGCTCCCTGTGTCTCTGGAAGAGAGTTGCCATGTTTGGGATGCCTCAGAGAATTTCTTTGAGCTCTCTATTTTGCCTCAGCATTTGGAGGGAGAAACATCACTCAAATTCCCCCTCTTGGCCCAATTCTTAGCACAGTAAACACAATGTCAACTAGGTAGCAACCCATAGGAAAGAGTAAGAGGGGGATGCAGACCCAGTGATTGGGTGCTCAGACTTAAGTTTCTCAGTGATTCCATTGTTTCCTCATTATCCTAGCCTCTGGTATATTTCTTCTTTCTTTAGTACGCAACCTGGTATAAAAGGCACTCTTGAGTCTCTGAACTACAATAAAAGATTCATGACTTTCTGGAACTGAGTACATAACTATTTTTGGTTTCATCCTCAATTCTCATATGAGTAACAAGCAAAATAACAGCAATTATAATTTCTGTGTTCATTCAAATTTCTTTTTAGGGTCAGAGTGATAATTATTGTAACTTCCTGGATTCTGATTAAGAATTAGAATGAATTTTCATATATTTTTGCTTCACCACCCAGGTTCAGCTAGCAACTATATACTTAGGAATAAACATGTGTACACATCATGTTCTGAAAATTTTATTCCTAGCTTTATCTCTAAATGAGATACCTAACTTGTTAAATTTAGTATCTTATATGAAAAAATTTAAAGGTTCCCCTCTATAGGTTTAACCATGTTGGAACTAGAAGTGCTAGACTCAAATGTCAATATTTAAGTTTGCTTGATATTTTTATACCATTAAATAAATGGTTAATATGTTAATATATTCATAGTCAAACTGTGTAAGCAAAGACTGCAATATAACCAAGCAGATTCAAGCTGAGCCTAGCAGTGTGAGAAGATTTTTCACAGTTAAATTAAGAAAGTTTGTGATTTTTTCAAAACTCTGTGGGAGAATAAACAGAAACTCTAAGGAACATTGCTGAAATCAGGTCTAAGTTTCAGAAGAAGCTTGAACAATTTCCAGTAGATGAAGAATATCTGTTAAGAATCATCTCATGAATCCAGTCCTGAAAAATACTGTACAACATCCACATCCTTATTATTCCTGTGATTGATTACATTTCTACAATTTTCATCCTTACTCATGCTGTTCCAACCATACTAGCATCTTCCCCTATTTGTCAATCCAAATGTGCTAAGACATTAAGACATCGTCTTTGACTCTTTGCTTGACCTAAAACACTTTCCCGTTTCGTATGAGTTTGGCTTAAACTCTTATCTCATTAGGTCTTTGCTCAAATGACATCTCAGTGGAGGTATTTTACAATGACCATACTTAAAATTTCAATCTCAATCCCTATATCTCAATTCTCTTTACTTACTTTATGCCTATCCAGAGGACTTACCACTGCCTAACATATTAAATAATTTGTTGATTTATTCTCTATATCTATGGTCCTGTCCCACCCCCACCTCCACCCCTGCCACACACTTGATTGTCCTTAAACCACAAAAGGAATGGATGCAATTTTTTGGTTTTTTTTCACTGCTGCCCTCTAGTGCCTAAAATGATATCTGACAGAGAGGTAATTGAATCGAAAAGAAAAGGAAGAAAAGGGTATGGACAAGAAGACAAAAAGAGGGAGGGAAGGAAGGAAGGAGAAAAAGAAGGGAAGATAAAGAAGAGCAGAACTTAAGGATATAGATGCTTAGATCAGATCAATTAGGTTGAAATTCTTAGCTCTTATGCTTACTATAGTTTTTCTTAATGCTATGATTATGACTATTAATTCCATAGCCTTTAGTTTGAGAGGTTTTGACTTCAAATTCATAAAATGGTTATGATACTTATATGAAATAAAACATATATTAGAATTTCTGGAAAATGGGAAGATTGAATATTATTGTTACATATAATAAATAATAAATACTATTATTACAAATGCTTTAAAAAGTAGGTCAACAAAATATTGAAGGAAAATGAAGTCAAAGGACTGACAACAACCAAGTTCATGACCTTCTTTAAAGCTACAGGAATCAGGACAGTGTGACATTAATGAAAGAATAGGCAAATGGATCAAAGGAATACCTTAGCCCATAAATAGTCCAAAAACATACAGTTAATTGATCTTGGACAAAAGAGCAAGACAGAGCTATAAGGAAAAGATAGTCTTTCCAACAAATAGTCTAGGCACAAGTGGACATCTACATGCAAAAAATAAATTAAACTTTTTCTAGATACAGAACTTGCACCTCCACAATCATATACCTGAATGTAATCTGCAAAACTTTAAAACTCTTTGAAGAAGACATAGCAGAAAATTTAGATGACATTGGGTATAGCAATGATATTTTTATGAGTGTCTGGGTTCATTTTGATGTAATTATATAAGCAAGGAATATAATTTTCTCAAATTCAATCCTCAATACTTTTCCTTTCCCTCCTTCCTCCCTCTGCCTAGTGCCTGTCCTCTACTCTGCTGACCTTTTTCCTATTAATTATAGTTGTTTTTAATTGGTGCATTATTGACACACATAAAGATGAATTTCAATGTGGGATATTCATATATATACATATAAAAGTTAGGTCAAATTTATTCCACCCTTATTTCCTTTTTCTTTCCTTCCCCTCAATCCCCTTCTTCTCCTCCACTGATCTCTTTTCTATTTCCATGAGATTCCCCATATCCCCCTTTTTCTTTATCTTTTTTCCCTCTTATTTTGATCTAGATTTTGCATATAAGAGAAAATATTTGACCCTTGACTTTTGGGTCTGGCTTATTTCACTTACCATGATGCTCTCCAGTTGCATCCATTTACCAGTAAATGTTATAATTTTGTTGTTCTTTATATCTGAGTGAAACTCCATTGTGTATATATACCACATTTCTGTGTTCTTTTTCTGTTGAGGGACACATAGTTTGATTCTATAGTTTGGATGTGATAAACGGTGCTGCTATAAACATTGGTGTGGCTGCATCCCTGTACTATCCTGATTTTAGATCTTTTGGATCTATACCAAGGAGTGGGATAACTATGTCATAGGCTGGTTCCATTTCTAGTTTTTTGAGGAATATCTATTCTGCTTTCCAGACTGGTTGACAATGATTTTTTTAAGATACAACACCAAACCATTATTTAGGAAAGAAATAATTTATAAGTTGTACTTTATTAAATTAAAAACTCTGTGAAAGACACAATCAGGAAAATGAAAAGACAAGACACAATCTGGGTGAAAATATTTGCAAAAGACTTATCAGACAAAGGATTATTATCTAAGCTATACAAAGAATTCTTAAAAGTCAACAAGAAAGAAACAAAAAACATGATCAAAAACTGGGCAAAACCCCAAACACCTTCACACAGATGATATACAGATGACAATTTTGCATATGAAAAGATGTTCAATATCATATGTCTTTAGGTAACTAAAAATTGAAAAAAACAATGAGATAGCACTGCACATTTATTGGAATGGTAAAATTCCAGAACAATGAAGACGCTAAATGTTGACCAGGATAGGGAGCAACAAGAATTCTTATTCATTGCTAGTGGAAATGCAAAATGGTAAATATTCCTTTGGAAGACACTTCAGCATTTTTTCATAAAACTAACCATACTCTTATCACATACTGCAGCAGTCACTCCCTGGTATTTATCCAAATGAAATGAAAACTTATATCCACACAAAAGGCTACATGCAGATGTTTACGTCAGCTTTCCTCACAATTGCCAAAAGTTGGAGGCAACCAAGCTGCATTTCAGAAGATGATTAAATAAATTTTTATACAATCAGACAGCAGAATATTATTCAGTACCGAAAAAAGAGTTAACAAGCATGAGAAGGCTTAGAAGAAACTTACATACATATTACTAACTGAAAAACCAGTACAAATAGGTTACCTACTATATGATTCTAACTACAACACCTTGTGGAAAGACAAAACTATGGAGATAGTAAAAAGATCAGCCGTTGTGGGGAACTAAGGGGAGAGAAGGAGGAATGGGCAGAGCAAAAAGAATTTGTAAGTTAGGACTGAAACTATTCTGTAACTACAATAATGGAAGGTAGGTGACATTATATTTTGTCCAGCCCATAAAATGTACAACATCATGAGTGAACCTTAAAGTAAACATGGACTTTGGGTGAAAATGATAGGTCACTGTGTGTTCATCAATTGTAATAAATCTATCACTCTGGCTCAGGATGTTGACAGTGGAAGACCATGTAGGTGGGGAGGGAGAAAGTACATGGTAACTTTCTGCTCAAGTTTACTTTGAATTTAAATGCTATAAAAAAAAAATCTGTCCATATATATGTGACAGAGACTTCTGCTACTGATGATGGCAGATAAGGCAATTTGAATTAACATTTAAAGTCAACTGAAAAGCTAAATAAAAGAGTGAAAAATATTTTTCTGTGCCTTGTATATCTAATTCTGGCATCAAGAATTATAGAGCCAAGTGTCAAGAGAAGAGGAAATCCAATGTAAGGAGCAATGATTTTAGGACCGTCTTCTTCTAAGGGCAATTCCAGAAGAGAACCTACATTGACACATTTTCAAATGAAATTAAAACAGAAAAATAAACATTATAATTAATGTAACATTAATTCCAACATAAATCGGAGAAAAATGAAGCCTATAATACAAGTGTATGCAAGTTTATGGGGTAATTTACACAGAGAGAAATAAAATTAGTAGAGTAAAATGTGTGACATTATTATTTATTGGAAATTATCAAGGAATTGCCAATAAAAATACCCTGGAATAAGGAACCAAAATTTCATATTAAACATAAATGGTGTCACATTAAATGGAAATAATTCTTATAATATTGATAAATTTACTTAGAGTTGGCAACATTATAATGTTGTGGAAACCCATCAGGAATACTAGAACTCACAGAAAACGTTTTATAAGTATGTGTCTGTTTTCTAAGTTATTTTGACTACAAGATTTTATCCTCGTGAAATAACTCAATAGACTTTCAAAATGTACATATGAAAATATTTGTTGCATAATTATCAATAATAGTAAAAAAAAGTGTTGGACCTTTGACGACACATTAGAAGATGCTGAAGCATCAAAATGGTTAAATTATCTATAGTCATTAAAAAGTAATTTTGATCACTATTCATAATTGTTAAGGACAAAAGGAAATATAAGACATAGTATCTGCACTATATTTGTGGGTATGCAAAAACGTATTACAAATGTACAAGATAAAATCTGAATAAAATGTGACAAAGCACACAGCTGAAGTTTTAAGGTCATTATTCTCTGAGAATTTGTATTTAACATTAAAATGTCTTTTTATAAGAAAAAAACTAATGATCCAATTTTTATTATTCTATATTACTGCAGATTTACAAAGTGCATAATAATGAATAGGTTGGAATCCATTAGAATAGAGAACATCATTGACCTCCTGCTTATGGAAGAAGAAACTGACCTTCAATTTAAAGAGAAGGAAAAGGAAGAAAACTATTATGTATTAACCAAGTAACTTTGCTAATATCTGCTAGAGAAATGAGGTAGGAAATAGCCACAGTCCTCACTGACCTTCCAGGTACCTATGACACAGTATAACTTTGAGGCCTAGAGTAAAAAATGCAGTCTATTGTATCTGACAGAAAGCTTTGCACTTTCATTATGCATATAATATCTAATAGATCTTTTGAAATCATTACCTGTCAAGAGGGGAAAAGAAAGGCAGAGGGAAAAACCTTGAAGAATAGAGTTTGTCAAGGGTCAAAGTAAATGGCAATATACTTTAATAAGCAATAAGCTACACATTATTTCTAGGTGGCCTATACACTCAGTGGACTGTGGTATCATATATTGAATTGCAGAATAACTTCTTAGTGACTTAATATCCTTCCAGGACGTCTCTCTATTCATCAGTTTTTATGCAGCCAAAAAACAAAAAGTTAATGTCATTCTTATCTTAATACATTATTGGAAGATACATTTTTGAGCTACCAAAACCATAAGATGTATTACATATTTATGGGTTTTGTTCTTTTTACATTATCTTCACCACTGTGCCTTCATATTGATAAGAACATTGAAAAGTGACTGTGTTTTTTCAGGTTTTCAGTACTCATTAGCTAAATAATATACACATGCCAATAATGTGACCACAATATATATCATAAAATGCAAATTTTATTTGCTAACATTGAGGTAAAAATTATTTTCAGGTAAATGACTGTTACCATTGCATGCCAATTAAATAAGAGAAATCATCTTTTTATAAATAATTTTGGATTTAAGAATATGGAAAGATAGCTAGTCCATATCCCCCCAAATATTCTATGCATCACAGCCTAGAGGCAGTGATTGACTAGAAATAGATATGAATAGTAATCAAGTTATTCAGATTTTGGTTTGGACTATCTTGTAATATAGCCATCTTCTGTAACTCTTTGGCTCTTGATTCTCTCATTGTACAGTAAGGAGCTGATTCCAATACATAAGATGGTCCTCAACATTTCTACCAACTTGAGGTCACTATTTCTATTTTAAATCTAGAATAATTTTTCTTTCAACCAGACATATAAGAAAGATGAGAAATTACTGCCTTGGTAACTACTATGATATGCTTCAACAGTTTGTCAGTTTATTAAAATTGTATGTTTAACAAAGTTTTGATGTTATGTGCTACAGCAAACAAGTCTTCCTCTACATCACACTACACTCTCAAATGTAACATAAAAGGTGCATTTGGGGAATTTTCAATAGGCCTAGAAAAATGTGGAGTTCACCATGATATACTGCCTTTAACTGTAAAGGAGGATACAGTGACTTTATGGACTTCGTTGGGTTGTGAAGGTCAGCAGAAGGCTTTGGATTTCAGAGCGTGGTATGTGTCCCATAGCATGTTAGCCATCCTCCTCCTGGATTTTTGAATAGCTAAAGGTTATAACTTACTGGTGCATTTAGTGATATTCAACATCCTAAACACAGTGTGCTGGTATCAGAAACAAGGAACCCTAGTATTTTTTTACTGTTATAAAGTGATTTTATTAAATTGATTTGGACATATTGTGGGTCAGATAATATTTTTGGAAGGTAATAATTATGAACTTTAAAGCTTGACATAAAATTAGTAGCTTCAAAAGTGTAAGTCATATTCCCCAGCAACAGCATGACAAAATAATTCAACTAATTTAGAAATATAGAACTCTAGGACTAGCTGGAAACATGGAAATCATTTAGCTCTATATCCTCATTTTGTGAGAAAACTAGACTCAAAGATCAAGGAATCTGCCCAAGCTCACAAACCTTATAGTAATAAAACTAGAAAACAAAGCAATTTTTCCTAAAAACTAAAATTCTATCAATATTTCACCTGGCTCTCTATCACCTGAAAGTCTAGATTTTCTCTAATGCTCCATGCTACTGTGACATGAAAGAGTGATTAGACACTAAGTAAACCACAGTTGTGGACTTCAGGCCTGGAAGGGTTTCAGCAGAAAACTAAACCAGCCCTCTTTGGCCAAAAGGGAGGAAAGACCTCTGTAGCAACTTAGCAAACTCTTAGTAGAGGCATCCAGACTAAATTTATCTCCAAGTCCGACCTCTCATTTCATGGCCTGTGAATCCTGTGCTCCTTTGAAATCTCCTTTATGCACTGAGGTTGTAGTTATGCAAAACCCCCTTCCAGCCAAATGGATGAAACTAATCCAAATATGGAAAGAAAACCAAGGGCAAGGGCATATTCAGTATCTCCCCAACCATCGTGAGTTCATTTCCCAATTCAGACAGCTGACAGACACCACCAACCTGACCACCCATTTCAGATCTTCAAAAATCTCTAGTTTCTCCCAAAGACTTCCTGAGCAAAAGGCCCGCGTGTGGGAAATCAATGACAGGAATGAGAAGAGAAACAAGGGTAAACATGGACTGCTTTTTGTTCTTGTCACTGGGGAGTTTTGGTCTTCTAAACATTCCTTGAGTTCCTCCACTTGGGTTTTTAATATGGAGCAAAATAAAACAAAAATTTGGCCCACAAAATTCTGGACACCTAAAGCTCAGCATCCCTCTCTCCCTCCAGTGGTGCCTGCCTTCTGTCCACATGGGCAAGCGGCACCAAGCAGCATCTGAAAGGTCCCACTGGTGGGCCACCTCCTTGCCTGCCCAGTCCCAGCTGCCCTCAGCAAGGCCTCCCCTGACCTCAACCCCACCACTCTACAGCACCACCCTAGTTTTATTTTCTTCAAGACATTTAATCCCTACCTGACACTGCAGTTTTTAATGTTTACTTGTTTACCATCTATCTCCACCAGAAGTAAACTCCATTACAGCAGAGATCTTATCTATCAGATTCAGTGGCATTCCCAGCACCCAGCAGTGCCTGGCATCCAGGAGGTGTTTAATAAATACTTGTTCAATGAATGAAGAATGAAAAGAATGATGGATTGATAATAGACTTCATGCCTCAAAAGAACTGGCACCTGATACCCAATGACTCCAACACATTATTGCCTAAGGTGACAGAAACATACAAACATCCTTAGTGACCTCTCCTATCATCCCCTTTCCTAAGGTCTCCTTGGATTATAGGAGCCAGGGTACAATGAAGCCTGAGAGGGTGCCTCTGGAGGGAAGACAAACTCACACCTTGTTTTTTTTCTTTCTCCCTGCTGTTTGCATTCAGCTGTTTAAAAAAAATTAAAAAATCAAGTTTAAAAAATGTGATGCAGCCACTAAAAAATAAGTCTAACAAACAGACACAGTGATTAGCAGAATCCACAAAAATTAAGAAAAGTTACAGGGCATGTATGTCTGCCAATGATTTCTCTGAGAAGTGAGTGGATATTATGAGTTGCCTAAAATCTAAAATGAAATTTAATGCAATCTAGAAAGGGGTGGTACTTACAGATACTGTGAGGATGTGAGGTAAAGTGGGTTCAGAATTCAAGTGAATTTTATAGGGTGAGAGGATTTTCTGAGATACTCTAAAGATATAGACTGTGACATTTTTATTTTCAGATGTCAAAGATGGACTTTAAGAACACAGAATTAACTCGGGAAGGCATTATGATCTATTGAATTCATGTTTTAATTTTAGGTGCTACAAATGTCCAGAGATTTATCTTGGAAGTCATTTTCAACCCTAATGCATACCAACACTCTCATTACACCTACAATTGTGTATATGTATTATTTTATCTTTTTATCCTATTTATAAGTAAATATATCCAAATACCATTTCTAAATTTAAATACTTCTAGTTCCACTGTTTAGACATGGGTCCTTGTTAACTACAATTTTAAGCTGACAGTGTGACTTCTAGTTAAAAAGATACTTCATTGGATTTGGTGAAATATTTCCCAACCTACTGATTCTGTCATGGAGGTCCTGGCTTTCTATAATCTCTGTCAGGGAATCTCCAAAACATTGCCATTTTCACTTATTAATCCTTTGTTTAACCCAATATAAATTCAACTAATTTCATTTAATTAATTCATTATTAATTCAACAAGTATATACTATCCAATCATCTTAATAAACATGTGGCACTTCCTATGAAATTTTTGTGTAAATGCAACATAGTAGGTTAAGGTAAATGAGTGGCAATGTATTTTTATTGTTTTGTATTATTTAACAGTGGAAATACTACAGAAACGAGCAGTTTTTGAAACTCTCATCTTATCAATACCCCTTACATCCCAATTGTCTCCAATTATTTGCTAAATATACCACATTTCCTTTTATATTATCTACTAGACTATCACTGTTTATATTCTTAGGCAGAGACTCATATGTAATGTTATGTATGCTCTGAGCTAACACCCAGGTATTCATCTCAATGAACACTAAATTTAATCAGAAAATCAGTAGGCATCATAGGAATAATATGCTCATAACTGGATATGCTACAAGTCCCTGGGAAATGGACTTACTTCATCGTTGCCCTATTTTAATAAGAGAAAATATTTTATCTCCAGAATGTTATAAAAAATAGGCAGAAAAATATGTGCATGCATGTGTAAATGTGTGTATGAGTTTTGCAACAAAAAGCAGCATTATTGAATTTTTTTTAAAAACTTGTACATGTAAACAATCAACTAATATGTGATGACTCCTAAGAACTAGCTTGTTCAAAGATTAATTTTATGTCTCAAAAAACGGTAATGTAGTTTGAATGCTTTTCTCTCTAATTCTCATTTCAGGTGTCTTTTAAGTACACCGTAGTCACTAATGATATGCTTCAGATTTCACATGGGTCAAATAAAAATTTTTATGGGCATGTTTTTCTATGAAAATATTCACTGTTAATTCACACCTGAGAACTACTTACAATTGACTTCTATTCATAAAAGAAATAAGCAGACAATCTATTCTTTCAAGGTAGTATCTTTAAAAAATATTAATATCCAAAAAGTTGACAATAATCTTTGTAAAAAATATTATTCAGATGATCAGGACTTGCTAAATATTCATGTTGGCTGTACTTGGAAACATTTAATTTTGTTTTAGTAAACACGCTTTCTGTTCATGGCCCACCAGTCAAAGATCAGGATAGGCCCACATTCACAGCAACATGTGGTAAGCATGAAGTCATGACCAGCTTCAGATGGGATTTGAGATATTGTCAAAACTTCTTTTTTTCCTGGTCACCAGCTGACAAACTCAGCCTTACTTCATACATTACTGGGGTAGAGCATAAAACATAACATGGTCCTGAAAACCAAGGCCAACAGATGGACCAACAGGAAATCCTAACTTTCAAGAAGGTGACAGTTTTTTCAATGTGTCTAGATTTTTCCATCAATCACTCTTATTTTATAGTTGTTTTGTCTGTTGCTTCTTTAGGTGTTCCATGCTACAAGATTAGAAGAGATGGGCTTTGGAACATGTGGAGTAGAGTTTTTCATATCAGTGCACTGGGCTACCAATCACTACGGAAGCAGCTGATATGACCTTGACCCTGGTATTATTTCTATGAATTTTGGTTCACTCACATGCAAAACTATAACTAAAAATGTCTTGATCAAGTATCATTATGATGAAATAATACATTAAAAGTGCGGGTCACAGTGCTGAATAAATTGTGGGTTATTAATTAGTGGTAGCTACTCATATTGTCTTTTTTAAAATTTATTTAATTTTAATTCATTGAACACAAATGAAGTACAGCTTTTGTTTCTCTGGTTGTACACAAAGTAGAGTCACACCATCTGTGCATTCTTACATGTACACAGGGCAATGATGTCTGTCACATTCTGCTATTATTCTTACCCCCGCACCCCTCCCTTCCCTCTATGCTATCTATCCTTCCTCCATTCTTGCCATAATGCAGACCCTGCATTATGCATCATCATTCATATTGTCTTTTTAATGAACTTCAGATTTTACTTTGATACCAAATAACTAGAGTAGGTGTTGGTAAAAAAAAAAAAAATTAAAGGACAACATAGAAGTAATTTAGGCTTCGTGGGTCAAGAGGCAAAAATAGAGGACATTATGTGGATACTTATCTAAGCATTTAAACTGTGGCCTTTTAAAAAACTAAAAGCTCTTCTTTGCTCATTGACTGTTAATAAATCCATCAATAAATAAGGTAAAGGCAAATTAGGGCCACAGACTATGATTTGCTCATCACTGAATTAGATGATTAAAACTGGGAAGTGAAGTGAAACCACTCTACTCATTTCCTACTGTTTTGATAAAAGAGCCCCTAGTCTTCACTAAAATAAGGAATGATCTGAGAATTACATCTATCTCTACTATTATTATCCATAAGAACATAATTATGTTCTATGGAGCCTACCATGATTTTCTAATATTTCTGTGAAACAATAAATTCTAAGATATAAATGCACAAATATCTCTGGTAACATTTTGGGACAGGGAAATGAGTTTAAAAAATTATAGAAAAATAACATTCCAACAAAGTTTACCATGTCATTCAAAACCAAAACATTAACTGGTAAATGACAAAAACACTGAGACTGAAATAACTAATTTTTAGATACACAAAAATCTAACACCAGCTTGTCTACTGATTTATTAAAGTTGCATTTATTGTGAATTGTTCATATTCCATACTGTACCTAAGTCCACAAGATATATTAACAAAACACATTTTCCCATCATTTTGAAACTTATATTTGAATGGAGGAATATAAACAATAAACAGTGTAGTCCTTTAGAAGTAATTAGTTTTATGAAGTGTTATGCTTTAAGTACAATGGAGAAAAATAAAGCAAGAAGGAAAAATATCAAGTAATTATGTGTATGTGTGTGTATGTGTGTGTGTTATGGGATGGGGCAGTTGCAATTTTATATTTAGGAGTCATCTTGGTGATAAGGACAAAAGCTGACAGAATAAAGGAGCCAGCCCAACAGTTACCTGGAGAAAGAATGATCAAGACAAAGGTAAATTTGAGAAATTTCAAGGATAAACTGCACCCAAGCATGTGACTGAGGCCACCTAGGAGGGAGGAGGACAGGGTTGTGCTTTGGTATCCACCATGAAAAGGGAAATGCTTTTATTCTCCTAAGCAAATGGGAAGCCACTGCAGAGGTTTTAACAGAAGAGTAAAGTGATCTACTTTTGATTTCATTAAAAGTCTTCAATATTAATGTTTCTGGGGTGCTTTTTGGTACTTAATTTGACAATGAGTGTAATAAAATGTATCATCACAGTGAAAGACTTCCTTCATCCTCTTACATGTAATTTTTATTTTATTTTATTCAATTTTATCTTAATTTGCTTTGCTCACACTCTTTATTTCAAAATAAGAGTTTTTAGTAACTCAGTTAAGCATTTATTCACTTATTATAAAAATCAGTATGAATATTTTTGGTACACTTTCGTTTTCAAATTCTGTGTGAGATACCTGAAATGTAAGGAGGATTCAGATACATTGAAAAAGCCTGTGATCTATTGGAGAACTATAAAAAAAATAGAAAATACAAGAATAAACCAATTGCAATGCAGCATAATCCCAAAAAATATCTACTATATTTTATTATTATCACTAATTTTAGTCATAACTGTGCTAATCATAATAATAACACTCAAGCCAAGAATAAATAAGGACTTCTTGGAAAAATCATTGCTACTAATTCTACAATACAAATGGACCTCGTTTTCCACATTGATACAATTAGCAAGGCTGTTCTAAATGTACCTGCCACATCACTTTGAGTATTTACAAGCATTACTGTTTGTTGAATTCCACAATAGTGTCTGCCTTCTTCGATTTTGTTAGTCTTTATCTTGAAATTAAAAATAATTCAAGTTCTTTCTGTTTGTTTCTGAGATTACCATAAATCATTGCTAGCAATTAGAAGCAATCAAGGTGCTAGAAAATTAAAATTGATAATCAATAGAAAAAAAATCATACAGCAGTGTACCATGGATTTCCAGTGAGACATTTGGGAAAGGACACAGGATTAGAAGTGAGGAAGGACTTAATTCAAATGCTAGCTCTGTGCCTTGCTGTTGCCATGGGAATGCAATTTTGTATCAAGTTAAACTTATGTATTGTCTTACTTATTTCCTTTCAACCTCTGATGAGACTTTATTTCAAGGAAGTTAACTGACCTGACCATAAAAGCAGTCAGAACTACTGGGAGTTCAGTGCAATTGACCTAGATAAGGAAGTAGGTGACTGTTAAGGATTGCATCTCAGGAACAAATAACATGGACATTGGTTGGTCAAAATCAGAAAGTAATATAAATGGTGAAGCCCATGTAAGAAATCAGAAGATAAGGACTTCCCAATTAGAAGGATCAGTAAAATCCTCAAGAGGAAGTTGTACATGCCCATGGAATGTTTCCTCAGGAGAAAGAAGGTTTAAGGAAACGGCAGCAGAAAAGTCACTCTTATCCAAAAGAAGGGAGTGACTAGTGACCCTGTTGGTCGGGGGGACACATGTACACAGTATGACAAAATGCCTGATTCAGTTTTGTAGGTCTTAAACCATGTGAGGAAGAATACCTTATGGCCACATTAAAGGACTCTCAAAATTCAGATTCTTCTTTATCTTAAAATTTTGTATCCAGGCAATGAAGTACTCACCTTGCATTACAAGATTTCTTTCCTGTGCTTATTATTTTCTTTTAGGCAAGCTTCTCACATTTAATCAGATGATATTCTATATTGAATTTTTAGGACAATCAATACAATGGACAAAGAGATCAAATTTTAATGAATATGGCCATGAAACCTACACTAATATTATTAAATCTTCTATAATAAAAGCTCATAGCTAAATTCTTGTGTGCTTAAGATTTGCAAGTTAAGAGCTTTTAACTTAAAGGGAGAATTATGGGTTACAGTATGCTTTATACTGTAATTTATATCACTAGCTATGTGTCATTAAAATGTATAAGCATTCAGTGAAAGTTTATTTTGTAAACTCATATCCTCTGAGGTCACTTCCAAACTAAATATGTTAAACTCTATAATTTTAGTTTGGAAGGAAAAATTGTTAAGTACAGGTTAATACTACTACAATATAGGTTATGTCTTGAGAAGATAAATCTATTTACTATGAAGTTTCTGATAACAAAACCAGTCAATCCTATCTTTAAACAATTTTCTATCTGAATTGTTGAGAAAGAATACACCACAAGAAATAATGGAAAAATTATTTTATAAATAGGGTATTAGAGAGTTTCATCCTTGATCTTAAGACTTTTGTAACCCTCAACACATTACTTAAATTTGATGAGCCTTATTACCCTTCTTCAGATAATGTAATTAATAATGCAAATATATTTTGTCTATATACTTTTGAAGCCTTGTGCAAAAGTTTTTTTTTTATTCACTGTACACAAATGGGGTACAACTATCATTTCTCTGGTTGGACATGAAGTAGACTCACAGAATTTGCACAATCATACATGTACAGAGGGTAATGATGTTTGTCTCATTCTATTATTTTTCTTTCCCCCAACCCCTCCCACCCCTCATTTTCCTCTATACAATACACCATTCCTCCATTCTTGCCTTCCCCCAATTGTGTATCATCATCCACTTAACAGAGAAATCATTCAGCCTTTGGTTTTTTGGGATTGACTTATTTCACTTAGCATGATATTCTCCAACTCCATCCATTTGCCTGTAAATGCCATAATTTTATTCTTCTTTATGGCTGAATAAAATTCCATTGTGTTTAAATACTACCCTTTCTTCATTCATCTATTGAAGGTCATCTAGGTTGGTTCCACAATATAGCTATTGTGAACTGAGCTGCTATGAACGTTGATGTAGCTGTGTCACTGTAGTATGCTGATTTTAAGTCCTTTGGGTATAGGCCAACGAGTGGGATAACTAGGTCAGATGGTGGTTTCATTCCAAGTTTTCTAAGGAATCTCCATACTGCTTTCCAGAGTGGCTGCACCGATTTGCAACCCCAACAACAATGTATGAGTGTACCTTTCTCCCCACATCCTTGTCAACACTTATTGTTGCTTGTGTTCTTGATAATAGACATTCTAATCAGGATGAGATGAACTCTTAGGGTAGTTTTGATTTGCATTTCTCTTATTACTAGAGATGTTGAACATTTTTTCATATATCTGTTAATTGCTTGTAGATCCTCTTCTGCGAAGTGTCTGTTCATTTCCTTAGCCCATTTATTGATTGGGTTATTTGTATTCTTGGTGTAAAGTTCTTTGAATTCTTTATAGATTCCGGAGATTACTGCTCTAGCTGAAGTGTGTTTGGCAAAGATTTTCTTCCACTCTGTAAGCTCTCTCTTCACATTGCTGACTGATTCTTTTGCTAAGAAAAAGCTTTTTAGTTTGAATCTATCCCATTTATTTTTTTGAAAGTAAACATTTTTATTTTTTTATTTATTTTTATTTCATTGTACACAAACGGAATACAACTATCATTTTTCTGGTCCACAAAGTAGAATCATACAATTTGCCTATTCATATAAATACATAGGGTAAAGATGTTTGTCTCATTCTATTATCTTTCCTTACCCATCCCCTCCCCACCTCTCATTTTCCTCTATACAATCCATCCTTTCTCCATTCTTCCCATTCCTCCCCCCATTCCTGCTATGTGTCATCAACCACTTATAAGAGAAATCATTCATCATCTTTGTTTTTTTTTGGAATTGACTTATTTCACTTAACATGATCTTCTCCAATTTCATCCATTCACCTGCAAATGTCATAAATTTATTATTCTTTATGGCTTAATAATATTCCATTGTGTATATATGCCACAATTTCTTTATCCATTCATCTATTGAAGGGTATCTAGGTTGGTTCCACAGTCTGGTTATAGTGAATTGGGCTGCTATAAACATTGATGTGGCTGCATCACTGTAATATACTGATTTTAAGTCCTTTGGTATAGGCCAAGGAGTGGGATAGCTGGGTCAAATGGTGGATCCATTCCAATTTTTCTGAGGCATCTCCACACAGCTTTCCAGAGTGGTTGCACTAATTTGCAACCATACCAGCAATGTATGAGTATACCTTTTTCCCCACATCCTTGCCAACACCTATTGTTGCTTGTATTCTTGATAATAGACATTCTAATTGGGGTGAGATTATATTTTAAGGTAGTTTTGATTTGCATTTCTCTTATTACTAGAGATGTTGAACATTTTTTCATTATCTGTTGATTGCTTGTAGATCTTCTTCTGTGAAGTATCTGTTCATTTCCTTAGCCCATTTATTGATTGGGTTATTTGTATTCTTGGTGTAGAGTTTTTTGAGTTCTTTATATATTCTGGAGATTAATGCTCTATCTGATGTGTGTGTGTGTGGAGAAGATTTTTTCCCACTCTGTACACTCTCTCTTCACATTGCTGATTGTTTCCTTTGCTGAGAAAAAGTTTTTTAGTTTGACTCTATCCCAATAATTGATTCCTGCTTTTATTTTTTGTGCTTTGGGAGTCATGTTAAGGAAGTCTGGTCCTAGGCCGATATGATGAGGATTTGGACCTACTTTTTCTTCTATTAGGTGCAGAGTCTCTGGTCTAATTCCTAGGTCCTTGATCAATTTTGAATTGAGTTTTGTGCAAGGTGAGAGATAGGAGTTTAGTTTCAATTTGCTGCATATGGATTTCCAGTTTTCCCAGCATGATTTGTTGAAGAGGCTATCTTTTCTCCATTGTATGTTTTGGGCTCCTTTGTCAAGTATGAGATAACTATATTTATGCGGGTTTGTCTCTGTGTCCTCTATTCTGTACCATTGGTCTACCAGTCTATTTTGGTGCCAATATCATGCTGTTTTTGTTACTATTCCTTTGTAGTATAGTTGAAGTTCTGGTATTGTGATACCTCCTGCTTCGCTCTTCCTGCTAAGGATTGCTTTAGCTATTCTGGGTCTCTTATTTCTCCAAATGAATTTCATGATTACTTGCTCTATTTCTATGACGTCTGTCATTGGGATTTTCATTGGAATTGCATTGAATTTGTATAGCGCATTTGGTGGTATGGCCATTTTGATAATATTAATTCTGCCTATCCAAGAACATGGGAGATCTTTCCATCTTCTAAGGTTTTCTTTAATTTCTTTCTTTATTGTTCTGTAGTTCTCATTGTAGGGGTCTTTCACATCTTTTGTTAAATTGACTCTGAGTTATTTTATTTTTTTGAGGCTGTTGTGTATGGGGTAGTTTTCCTAATTTTCCTTTCAGAGGATTCATCACTTATGAATAAGAACGCATTAGATTTATAAGTGTTGATTTTATATTCTGCTACTTTACTGAATTCATTTAGGAGTTCTAGAAGGTTTCTGGTGGAATTTTTCAGCTCCTCTAAATATAGAATCATGTCATCTACAAATAGTGATAGTTTTAGTTCATCTTTTCCTATTCGAATCCCTTTATTTCTTTAGTCTGTCTAATTGCTCTGGCTAGAATTTCAAGGACAATGTTGAATAGAAGAGGCAAAAAAGGGCATCCCTGCCTTGTTCCAGTTTTTAGAGGGAATGCTTTCAGTTTTTCTTCATTTAGAATGATGTTGGCCTTGGGCTTAGCATAGATACCTTTACAATATTGAGGTATGTTCCTACTATCCCTATTTTTTCTAGTGTTTGAGCATGAAGGGGTGCTGTATTTTATCAAATGCTTTTTCTGCATCTATTGAAATAATCATGTGGTTCTTAACTTTAAGCCTGTTGATGTGGTCAATTACATTTATAGATTTTCAATGTTGGACCAAACTTTCATCCCTGAGATGAAACCCACTTGATCATGGTGCACTATCTTTTTAATATGTTTTTATGCGATTTGCTAAAATTTTGTTAAGGATTTTTGCATCTATGTTCATTAGAGTTATTGGTCTGAAATTTTCTTTCCTTGATGTGTCTTTGTCTGGTTTTGGTATCAGGGTGATATTAGCTTCATAGAATGAGTCTGAAAGTGTTCCCTCCTCTTTATCTCATGGAATCCTTTGAGGAGTATTGGAATGAGCTCTTCTTTGAAGGTCTTGTAGAACTCAGCTGAGAATGCATTTGGCCTTGGACTTTTCTTGGTAGGTAGGCTCTTGATGACTTCTTCTATATCATTTCTTGAAATTGGTCTATTTAAATTGTATATGTCCTCCAGATTCAGTTTGGGTGGATCAGATGTCTCTAAAAACCTATTGTTGTCTTCAAGATTTTCTATTTTGTTGGAGTATAGATTTTCAAAATAGTTTCTAATTATGTTTTGTATTTCGATAGTGTCTGTCGTGATAGTTCCTTTTTCATCTCGAATTTTAGTAATTTGAGTTTTCTCTCTCCTCTTTGCTAGTGTGGCTAAGGGTTTATCAATTTTGTTTATTTTTTCAAAGAACCAACTTTATGTTTTGTCAATGTTTTGAATATTTTCTTTTCTTTCGATTTCATTGATTTCAGCTTGGATTTTAATTATTTCCTGTCTTCTACTCCTTTTGTTGCTAATCTATTCTTCTTTTTCTAGGGCTTTGAGCTGTAATGTGAAGTCGTTTATTTGTTCACTTTTCATTCTTCTGTTGAATGTGCTCCATGCAATGAATTTTCCTCTTAGAACTGCTTTCATAGTGTTCCAGAGATTTTGATATGCTGTTTCATTGTTCTCATTTACCTCTATGAATTTTTTTATTTCCCCCTTGATGTCTTCTGTTATCTATACATCATTCAATAGTGTATTATTTAATCTCCAGTTGTTGGAATAGTTTCTATTTTTTATTTTATTATTGATTTCTAATTTCATTCCATTATGATCTGACAGAATGCAAGGTATTATCTCTATATTTTGTATTTGCTAAGAGTAGCCTTGTGGCATAACATATGATCTATTTTAGAGAAGGATCCATGTGCTGCTGAGGAGAAAGTGTATTCACTTAAATCTAAATTATTGATTGTGTTATTGAGATCTATGATTTCTTTGTTCAGTTTTTGTTTGGAAGATCTGTCCAATAGAGAAAGAGGTGTATTAAAGTCACCTAGTACTATTGTGTTGTGGTCTATTTGGTTCCTGGAATTGAGAAGTATTTAACATACATGGATGTGCTATTATTTGGGGCATAAATATTTATGATTATTATGTCTTGCTGATTTATGCTTCCCTTAAGCAGTATGAAATGACTTTCTTTATCCCTTTTGACTAACTTTGGCTTCAAGTCTGCTTTATCTGAAATAAGAATGGAAACCCCTGCTTTCTTTTAGTGAGTCCATGTGTGTGGTATGTTTTCTCCCATCCTTTCACCTTCCATCTGTGGGTGTCCTTTTCTATGAGATGAGTCTCTTGAGGGCAGCATATTGTTGGGTCTTTCTTTTTAATCCAATCAGCAAGTCTATGTCTTTTGATTGCTGAGTTTAGGCCATTAACATTCAGGATTATTATTGAGATATGACTTGCATTCCAGGTCATTTTGACTTATTTTTGGCTTTTGACTTGGTTTCTCCTTTAATTGGCTATTCCTTTAGGGTATTTCCTCCCTTTGCTGGATTACATTGTTGTTTTTCATTTCTTCCTCTTGGAATATATTGCTGAGAATATTCAGCAGTGCAGGGTTTCCCTTTGTGAATTCTTTTAGCTTTTGTTTATCATGGAAGGATTTAATTTTGTCATCAAATCTGAAGGTAAGTTTTGCTGGGTATAAGATTCTTGGTTGGCATCCATTTTCTTTCAGAGCTTGAAATATGTTGTTCCAGGCCCTTCTTGCTTTTAGGGTCTGGACTGAGAAATCTGCTGATGTCCATATTGGTTTCCTCCTGTAATCTGATGTTTTTCTCTTGCAGCCTTTAAAATTCTATCTTTGTTTTGTATGTTAGGTATTTTCATTATAATGTGCCTTGGTGTGGATCTGTTGTAATTCTGTGCGTTTGGTGTCCTGTAAGCCTCTTTTATTTGATTTTCCATCTCATTTGTCATATTTGGGAAATTTTCTGATATTATTTCATTGAACAGATTATTCATTCCTTTGGTTTGTATCTCTGTGCCTTCCTCAATCTCAATAATTCTTAAATTTGGTCTTTTCATAATGTCCCATATTTCTTGGAGGTTTTGTTCATGATTCCTTACTATCTTCTCTGTTTGCTTGGCCTTGTTTTCAAGATTAAATATTTTGTCTTCATTGTCTGAGGTTCTGTCTTCCAAGTGATCTAGCCTGTTACTTATGCTTTCTATTGAGTTTTTAATTTGATTTATTGTTTCCTTCATTTCAAGGATTTCTGTTTTTTTTTCAGAATTTCTATCTCTTTATTGAAATGATTTTTTGCTTCCTGCAATTGCTCTTTTAGCTAATTATTCATTGCCTGCATTTGCTCTCTCATCACATCATTTACTTCTTGGATCATTTTAATTATGTTTATTCTGAACTCCCTTTCTGACATTCCTTCTACCATGTTGTCATTGGATTCTATTGATATAGCATCTAGGTTTGTTTGGGACACTTTCTTCCCCTGTTTTCTCATGTTGCTAATGTATCTTCCCCTCTAGCAGTGCAAATTAGAGGTATTGCAGTTTCCCTTTAGAGACTTATCATATCCCCGCAGATTTTCAATATCTCACCTTGAAGAGATTAATATTAGCAACACACCACATAAACAATATGCATCCTTAATCCATATAGACCCCATTTAGATATTAACTGTTGTCATAATATATAGAGATGAGTTCACATTATTATCTACAGCAAAACCAATATGTTCGCAATAGGGAACACAATTTCAAATGGTGGAAAAAGAGGATAAGGAGGGGTGTATAATTTATTGTTAATGAGATAGGTAGTGAGTCTATCAAGGTACCATGTCATAGGAATAGTGAAAGTGGGATTAAAAAAAAAATAGGTTGTCAGCATGAGAAAAGAGAGAGTGTCCAAGGAAACAGATAAATAAGAGGACAATAGAGTGATAAGAATAATAATAAAATAAAAATGTGGGAATATAGTACATATAATAGGAATAATTATAATACTATTTTTAAAAAGTTGTGCAATGAAATTATACTGTACTATTCTAATCTCCTATTTTTCAGTAGTCTGTTGCCTGAGAGATGCTTGATAATGCAGTGCTTGGGCCTGTGGGGAGGGTTGAGTGGCTGGTCCTCTCTATTCCATTTATTGATTCCTGCTTTTATTTCTTGTGCTTTGGGAGTCGTGTTAAGGAAGTCTGGTCCTAAGCTGATATGATGAAGGTTTGGACCTACTTTTTCTTCTGTTAGGTCTAGGATCTCCGGTCTAAAAATGAGGTCCTTGATCCATTTTGAGTTGATTTTTGTTGAGGGTGAGAGATAGGGGTTTAATTTAATTTTGCTGCATATTGATTTCCAGTTTTCCTAGCACCATTTGTTGAAGAGGGTATCTTTTCTCCGTTGTTTGTTTATGGCAACTTTGTCTAGTATGAGATACCTGTATTTATGTGGTTTTGTCTCTGTGTCTTCTCTTCTGTATCATTGGTCTACCTGTCTATTTTTGTGCCAATACCATGCCATTTTTGTTACTATTGCTCTGCACTATAATTGAAGGTCTGGTATTGTGATACCACCTGCTTTGCACTTCCTACTAAGGATTGCTTTAGTTATTCTGGGTCTCTTATTCTTCCAAATGAATTTCATGATTGCTTTAATTATTTCTATGAGGTATGTCATTGGGATTTTAATTGGAATTGCATTGAATTTGTATAGCACTTTTGGGAATATGTCATTTTGACAATATTAATTCTGCCTATCCAAGAACATGGGAGATCTTCCCATCTTCTAAGGTTTTCTTTAATTTCTTTCTTTGGTGTTCTGTAGATCTCATTGTAGAGGTCTTTCACCTCTTTTGTTGGATTGATTTCCAAG
>JAJEJO010005165.1:592318-657836 GCA_020662805.1 Glaucomys volans | reverse complement strand
ATTAGATTTATGAGTGTTGATTTTATATCCTGCTACTTTACAGAATTAATTTATGAGTTCTAGGATTTCTCTGATGGAAATTTTCAGCTCCTCTAATATATAGAATCATGTCATTTGCAAATAGTGATGGTTTGAGTTCTTTTCCTAGTCATATCCCTTTAATTTCTTTGGTTTGTCTAACTGCTTTGTCTAGGGTTTCAAGGATGATATTGAATAGAAGCGGTGAAAGAGGGCATCCCTGCCTTGTTCAAGTTTTCAGGGGGAATGCTTTCAATTTTTCTCCATTTAGAATGTTATTGGCTGTAGGCTTAGCATAGATAGCCTTTACAATGTTAAGGAACGTTCCTACTATCACTATTTTTTCTACTCTTGTGAACATGAAGAGGTGTTGTATTTTATCAATGCTTTTTCTGCCTCTATTGAAATAATCATGTGATTCTTAACTTTATGTCTGTTGATGTGGTGAATTACATTTATTGATTTCCAGATGTTGAATCAACCTTGCATACCTGGGATGAAACCCACTTGATCATGGTGCACTATCTTTATAATATGTTTTTTATGCAATTTGCTAAAATTTTGTTAAGAATTTTTGTATCTATGTTTATTAGGGACTTTGGTCTGAAATTTTCTTTCTTCCTTGTGTCTTTATCTGGTTTTGGTAGCAGGGTGATATTAGCTTCATAGAAGGAATATGGAAGGGTTCCCTCCTATTTTATGAAATACTTTGAGGAGTATTGGAATGATTTTTTCTTTGAAGGTCTTGTAGTACTTGACTGAGAATCCACCTGGTACCAGACTTTTCTTAGTTGGTAGACTCTTGAGGGCTTCTTCTATTTCATTGCTTGAAATTGATCTGTAAATTCTGTATGTCCTCTAGATTCAGTTTGGGTGGATCATGTGTCTCTAGAAACCTGTTGATGTTTTTGATATTTTCTATTTTGTTGGAGTGTAGATTTTCAAAATAGCTTCTAATTTTGTTTTGTATTTCAATAGTGTCTGTTATGATATTTCCTTTTTCATCATGAATTTTAGTAATTTGAGTTTTCTCTCTCCTCTTTGTTAGTGTGTCTAAGGGTTTATCAATTTAAAAATTTTTTTTAAAGAACCAACTTTTGTTTCATCAATTTTTTGAATTGTTTCATTACAATTTCATTGATTTCAGCTCTGATTTTAATTATTCTCTCTGTTCTACTAATTTTGGTGTTGATCTGTTCTTCCTTTTCTTGGACATTGAGCTGTAATGTTAGGTGGTTTTTTTGTTGACTTTTTCTTCTTTTATTGAATGTGTACCTTACAGTGAATTTTCCTCTTAATACTGCTTTCATATTATCCCAGACATTTTAATATGCTGTATTGCTGTTCTGGTTTACCTCTAAGAAATTTTTTATCTCCCCCCTGATGTCTGTTATTCATGCATCATTCAATATAGCATTATTTAATCCTCAGGTTTTGGAGTGATTTCTGTTTTTTATTTTATCATCGATTTCTAATTTCTTTCCATTATGATCTGATAGAATGCAAGGTAGTATCTCTATCTTTTTGTACTTGCTAAGAGTAGCTTTGTAACATAACATATGGTCTATTTTAGAGAAGGATCCATGTGCTGCTGAGAAGGAAGTGTATTTGCTCATTGATGGATGGAATATTTTAGTCTGTTAAGTCTAAATTATTGACTGTATTATCGAGTTCTATGGTTTTTTTGTTTGATTTTTGTTTGGAAGATCTGTCTAATGGTGAGAGAGGTGTGTTAATGTCACCTCATATTATTGTGTTGTGGTCTATTTGTTTCCTGGAATTTAGGATGATTTGCTTGACATACATGGATGTTCCATTGTTTGGGGCATAAATATTTATGATCATTATGTCCTGCTGATTTATGCTTACCTTAAGCAGTATGAAATGTCCTTTGTCCCTTCCAACTAACTTTGGCTTGAAGCCCACTTTATCTGATAAGAGGATGGAAACCCCCAATTTTTACTGAGTCCATGTGCAGGGTATGTTTTTTCCCATGCTTTCACCTTTAGTCTGTGGTTGTCTTCTTCTGAGATGAGTCTCTTGAAGGCAACATATTGTTGGGTCTTTTCTTTAAATCCAATCTGCCTGTCTATGTGTTTTGATTAATGAGTTTAGGCCATTAAACACAGGGTTATTATTGAGATATGACTTGAATTCCCAGTCATTTTGGCTTATAATTTATTTTTAATTTCACTTTGTTTCTCCTTTAATTAGCTATTTCCTGAGGGTAGTTCCTCCCTCTGCTGACTTACATTGTTGTTTTTCATTTCTTCCTCATGGAATATTTTGCTGAGAATGTTCTGTAGTATGGGCTTTCTATTTGTAAATTCTTAAATTCTTTTAGCTTTTTTTTTTAAATCACAGAAGGCTTTTATTTCATTGTCATCTGAAGGTAAGTTTTGCTGGGTATAAGATTCTAGGCTGGATCCATTTTCTTTCAGAGCTCGAAATGTTGTTTCAGGCCCTCTAGCTTTTAGAATCTGGGCTGAGAAATCTGCTGACTCTATTGGTTTCCCCCTGTATGTAATCTGATGTTTTTCTTTCATAGCCTTTAAAATTCTATCTTTACTTTGTATGTTAGGTATTTTCATTACAATATGCTTTGGTGTGGATCTGTTGTAATTTTGTACATTTGGTGTCCTGTAAGCCTCTTGTATTTGATTTTTCATCTCATTTGTCATATTTGGGAAATTTTCTGATGTTATTTCATTGAACAGATTATTCATTCCTTTGGTTTGTATTTCTGTGCCTTCCTCAATCCCAATGATTTTAAATTTGATCTTTTCATGATATACCATAATTCTTGCAGGTTCTGTTCATGATTTCTTACCATCTCCTCTGCTTGGTCATCTTTATTTTCAAGATTAGATATTTTGTTTTCAATGTCTGAGGTTCTGTGTTCCAAGTGATCTAGCCTGTTGGTCATGCTTTCTATTGAGTTTTTAATTTGATTTATTGTTTCCTTCATTTTAAAGGTTTCTGTTTGTTTTTTTTTTTCCCCCAGAATCTCTATCTCATATTGAAATGATCTTTTGCTTCCTGCATTTGGTCTTTTAACTGTTTTTTTTTGTTGTGATCATTCATTGCCTCCATTTGTTCTCTTATCTCATCCTTTGCTTCTTGGATCATTTTAATTATTTACATTATGAACTCTCTTTCCGACTTTTCTTCTGCCGTGCTATCATTGGATTCCATTGATATATCATCTAGGTTTGTTTTGGACATTTTCTTTCCTTGTTTTCTCATGTTGTTCATGTATCTTCTCCTCTACAGTGCGAATCTGAGGTATTGCACTTTCCACCCTATAGGTTGATAGTGTTCCTGCAGGTTTCCACTACCTCACATTAAAGTGGGAGCTCAATATTAGCAGCACACAATACAAACAATATATATCCTTAACCCAAGTAGTCCCTATTACAATATTAATAGTATTGTCTTAATAAACAGAGAAATGAGCTTGATTATTATCTACAGCATAACCAATAGGTTTTCAATAAGGACTATGATTTCTAAAGGTGGACAAAGAGGATAGGAAGGGGTGTAGGATATAACATTAGTGAGATAAGAAGTGAGTCTATAGAGGTACTATGTAGGAAAAGTGAAAGCGGAATTAAAAGAAATTGGTTGTTAGCATGAGAAAAGGGAGAAAGAGTCTCCAAGGAAACAGATAGATAAGAGGAAAATGGAGTGAGAAAAATATTAATTAAAAAGAAGAAAAGCAGTACTAATAGTAGGTATAATAGGAATAATTGAAATAATACTATTTATAAAAAACATTTTACAATAAAACTATACTGTCAAGTTCAAAACTCCTACCCTTCAATAGCCTGATGCCTGAGAGAAACTTGAGAATGCGGTATCCAAGAAGGGTGCTGCCCTATTAGGGATGGTGACCTCCAGGTAGGAAATAGTCCATGCTAGCAAGCAGAGGGGACCCTATGTGTTGATAGATGGTCACCCACAGAGCAAGCCCTAGACCTGGTGAGGTGTGGGCACTAGACTGTGCACTGGGGCATGGGCCATGTCTCGGCACTGGAGATGCACACAGGCACTGGGCCTGGCAGCTGGGCCAGGTCCCTGTTGAAAGTTTTTACCAGCTTTGTCATCTGCCTGCATTGGCAGAAACTGAAGACCGGCTGATAAAAAATGTTGCCTTTTGTGGTTGACTTAACTTCATCTATTTTGATTGATTTTGGTATTTTTGAGGAAATAATTTATCTTATCAGTGAATCACATACCATAGAAATACAGTATATTTGATCTATAAAAATAACCGATTTTTCTCATTTTACACATGAGTAAACAATTGGAAAAATTGAAGGACTTGCCCAAGATCAAACAGCTGTTATATTTCCTAAGTGACTCCACCTTTGGAGAATACATATAGAGTCTTCAAAGTAGTCAATTCATTTTAACTCAATTTCAAAAATTTTACTCAAATCAGAATTACTGGTAGATTGCAAGTTCAGTAAGAAAACAAACAAACAAACAAAAACGCCAAGCAAAACATGATTGGAAATTTGGACTTTTTCTCAAATGGATTCCTAGGGCTAGGATGTCATATAAATGTATTATATAAAATATTGGGATTGAACGGAAAGTTTGAAAAAGACAAAGTTAGTGCCTGTTATGACCCTAGTTACTTTTCAATCTTAAAAATATAGGTAATATACATATTTGATGTAGAATATATTACATCAGGTCTTTGTCATGAATTGATCATAAATTACGAATGGAAAACTTAAAGAGATGTAACAAGGGAAATAGGTTTTAAAAATCACAAAATGATATGGGTTCTGTCATTAATAATATTGTACACTTGTTTTACTTCTCCCTTTAAACAGTCAAGACGGTTTCCTGACAATAGGTGCCTTATATTCTGAAATGCTTATACATTGTCTGATGAATTGAAGTACTGTGATTTTCAATACACACCACAGCCTCACTGCCACCTGATGCGGGCTGGCCTGACTACCTCTAAACATAGTTAGCACCTACTGCAAAGCAAGATCATTCTCCCTGCGCACTCCCTAGACTCGGTGAGTAACAAAATAAAAAGTTCTTTAGCCAACTTCATATCGAAAAGGGAAAAGGTGAAATCAATGGAACAATAAAAACTGCAATCTCTTTTTGTCACATTTTATGACCTCATCACCAACAGACTACACAAGGTCATCACTCCTTGTATTAGTCTGTTAACGGTCTGGGCACAATCACTGCTACCTTTTGAACTGGAGTTTCTTTTCTACAATATTGCTTTTTGTTTGTTTGTTTTATTGGATGTTACTATTGGTTCTCCTTCCTGCTTTTGGTTAAAATGAACCTCAAAGAAGAATGCTATCATAGAATGCAATAAACCCATGCAAGAAAGAGACTCATGATTCTCAGATGCCATCATTCCAGATAGCTTCTCTTGCCCAGCCATATCGATTCTCTACAGTTTGTAGTCCATTCAGACATCAAACTCAAAGCTAGTAAAATTAATGTGTTCCATGGATGGCTGATTGCAATTTCTACTGTGACTTCTTGAGAAGTAGATGAAAAGAAAAATGCTTGCCTATGAATGAGAAATGCATGGTCTAAAATATGAGAAATACAGCATGGGAACAGTCACATTTTATTTCAGAAAATAAGTGAATTTTGAATTTAAAAAAAAGAATGATATACATTTTTGTTAACACTGACTTGGTCAATTACAATCTCTGGTAACTTCTTAATGTAATGTATAATAACCAAGAAGATTTCATGTGTATATATATTTACTGTACATATATCTGTATATCCTATATGACTGAGTTTAATGGAGAATTTATGAATTTCTTTCCATGACATTTGGGAAAGTGATCTTTTGTGTTCATAACTATGAAATTTTTACACATTTAGTTCTCCTTAGATTTATTTTTTGCCTGTCTCAGTATCCTTCATTGAGCCTCTGTACTTTTCCCCCTGAGCCTCTCTTGTACCACTGATCATAATTATGACTCCTACTGTCATTTTGTTAGGAATATCTACATCCTCAGCCTTCTGGCCAGAAGTTCTTTCCCCTCTTGGCATAATGGAATACTGACTTTCATTCACAGCCTCTATCTTGTGGGTAATCTTGAAAGTCTGCCTTCCTTCATTTAACTCGGGGCCCAGATGCCATGGGAATATATTCACTTAACTCCTTCTTGGCAATTCCAGCTCATTAGTTTTGCATCATCATGCCCATAATATCAGTATTTTAAATTTTTTGGCAACCACCTTACTTTGTCTATTTGGATCTCTCACATACCAATAACTGCCAATCCTTAGATCTTTGAGTACATTAGAAAATGGGAATAGTTGCACTACCCATTTCATTCTGAAATTGACACACTTTTAAATCCACAACATCCTGTTACAAGGCTTCTCCTATTGTATGAAAATAATCTTTCCTTGCTGCTGCTAAAATTTAGATGTGAAATGTACCTCCAAAGGCCCATGTCTTATAGGTTTGGTCTTCAGAATGGCACTCCTGGGAAGTGGTAGAACCATTAGAAGGTGGGGCCTATTGGGAAGTCCTTAGTTCCCTGGAGATGTGCTCTTGTGACTGTGGAACCCTGGGCCTGTCTCTGTCTCTCTCTCTCTCTCTCTCTCTCTCTCTCTCTCTCCCTCTCCTCCCCCACTTTCCTTTCTCCCTTTTTTTTCTTTCCCTCTTGCTGGCTTAAGATGTGACTGCTTGCTCTGACTCATTTCTGCAATTGCCATCCAGCACCCTCAACAGAGGCCCAAATCAATGTGGTTGCTCATCTCAGACTAGAACATCCTAAGTTGTAAACTAAATAAGCCATTTCTCCTTATTAATTTAGTTGCCTTAGGCATTTAGTTGCAATAAAGCAAATCTGACTAATATGATCCACTCCCATTAGATATCAGCTCTCAAGTCTAAAATGCATTGCCTTTGAAATCATAAGCTCCAATCTTTGCACAGTTTTCCATTCTCCCCTTTGCCTCACTTCCTGAATCTGAGTACACCTGTTTTCTACCCCTTCAAGGTGATCTCCACCATCTTGTTTCAGAAGCAAAAGAAGAATGTTTTATGTGTTTCAAAGCAGAACTCAGATATATTTAGCCCTTATGTGAGCCAAGACATGATATGTAGTTCTTAAATTTTCAGACCCTTATTATAAAATTGACTATTAACTTCTATAATTAAATAAAATAATACACATAAATTCTTAGTACATTTCTGACATTTCAAGCATTCTGATGCTGAGATATTGGGTATTTATCTTCCTTGTTTAGAGGAATAGTCATAAATGAAAGCAAAAATGCATGCCCGACTGCAATGAAGTGAACAAAAGCAAGAAGTACAGTGTCACATAGCACTAGTTAACAGACAGGCTTTGTCAGAGAGGCCAAGAGCTGACCCAAGGCCAGCAAGAGAAGACCCATTGTTCACTATTGCATCATCATTAGAGGAAGTGATTTGCAGGGGCTAGTGGGATGGTGTTTCCAAGGAAGAGCACAGCCCCCTAGCTCTTTACCATTTTAAAGCATAAATAAAGAAACATACTTTTGTATAGATGTAGGAATTGGGCAGCAGGCATTTGACATGTGAATTTTAGATGGAAGAAAAACTTTCTGAGGATTCTGAAGTTAGCATTCTAGATTCTTATAAATAATAAGATTCAAGCTTCTAAGGACAAGGCATACCCTGGATCTGTAGGAATACAAAGGTTCATTCATACATTTATTCTGGGGAGGAGGGAGCCTTTCTATTGCACATTACATAGGAACTTGACATTCTGGAGCAAGTCCTACTGTAATACTTATTGCTCCAAGAAAAGAATGTTTGATGAGTATTGATTATAAATAAAAAACTGGAATCAATCTCCATTAAATTCACATGTCTGGTAGAAAATAGTAGGGTCATTAAGCAAATAAGCTTTCTAATGAGAATTTAAATTTTGAAAAGGAAAATCAAACAATCCAAAACAGTACCATTACAAATAGGTGATCAAATATGATATGAGAATTTGGTAGATAATGAAAGTTTGGGAATAATCACAATGGATTTGCTTCTAAAGAAAGAGGAGTAAAATATAAAAATATGGCATTTAACCTGAAAATAAAAAATTTAATAGAAAATAATAAGAATTATTTAAAAATACTGTAATTTCATATTCATATTAATTATTATAACATAATTCATTAAGAAACACAGTCCTTAAAAATATCCATGTACCCATTGTGTATCATTTACAATTCAAAGAAGTGTCAATAACAAGATTATGCTTGGTAGCAACACTAAAACTTCAGCAAAACAGAACAAATATAAAACAAAGTCATCTATTTAACCCAATGTCAAATTTATAGGAAATAGAAGAATTTGTGGAATTTTATCAGTTGCCTGTACATTATTCTATTTCTATTCTTAAAGCCAACCTCAAAAGCCAACCCTATTAAGAAAGCCACACACATCAAACCAAGTGTCAGTAGGAGGAGTAGCAGCAACAACAGAGGAAGTAGGAGAGAAAAAGCCATAAACATTCATTTCCTTCACTAGAAGCCCCATTATCATCACTGTACTCTTCAAAGTTGAATCACTCTGTGGTAGCTTCAGATTTAATGTCAGAATCTTCTGCAACTAAATTGAAGGAATCAGATGCTATCATCTTCTGAGCAGGAAAATTTATTCTGTGTAATTTAATGTAAAAGAACCTTTTATACTTGTGACCATTATGCCCTCCCACATTAGAGCAATAATGAGACACACTGAAAAGCTAGGGGAAGTTTTATTAGCTTGGCTGCTTTATTGACACTACAAAGAAATAGAGAAACTTGCAACCCAGGACACTGCCTGGTGATATTTCCAAAGCTTTCTTCCTTGGTTTACATATTGTTCCATGTTCAATTTTTATATATTGAACTCAAAATAATGATAACATTGACAAGGGTCAACTTTAGTGATGGATTAAATAGTCTCTTTGCTGCTTGTACTTTGAGTCTGACCTTAAAGGATTTTGATTGATTCAAATAATTTACCATTGCTAAAGAAGTCTCAGATCACTTAAAATCCCTGCATCAAAGCTCAAAGTGTAGGAACCAGTATCTTTTTAAGTTGTACCTGACATTCATCATGATGAGTGGTTCCTAAGGTCTCCAAAGATATTGGTTTTATTAGTATTAGCATAAAATCAACATCCATAGCATGGTTTGTAAAACCTTGTAGGACCTGGTCCCTGCTCCTACCTGAGTAAAAAAAAAAAAAAAAAAAAAAAAATGACTATTATATACTTGGTACTATTCTGCCATTTTCTATTGTTTTATGAACCCAGGAACTTTTAGGGGAACAGATTTTCCCTAATAATCTCTGCCTCTTAAATAAACCAAGTGTTCACACTCTACCATAGTCTGTCCCCATGCAAAATAAACTGAAAGCCTTTCCTCTTCTTTATAATACTCAAAATTATGCATAATCTGGCCCTCTGTGGGACCAAGAGGTCAGTAATAAATGAAGTTTACCCAAGTTAATAGCTGTGAGTATCCTGAATTCCTAAAAATACAAAATAAACTATTTCTACTAGCATTCTTGTTTTTTATTTTGTTTTATTTTATTTTATTTGTGTGTGTGTGTGTGTGTGTGTGTGTGCATGCACTGGGGATTGAACCCAGAGCCTTGTGCTTTTGGAGCACACACTCTACCAGCTGAGTTATATTCTCAGTCCTCTACTAGCATTCTTGACATCTATCAGAATAAAATTAATCAGTGGCCTTATCAATAAACTTGCTTTCCAGTCTTGGAACAAAAATCTTTCCTCAAATTCAAAAAACAGTGGAAATAAAACTACGTTATACATAGGTTGAAATGAAACTAATAAAGAAATTACCTAAGTTTCATTGTATGCTATGTTCTATGGTGACTCAATAATACATTAATGACATTAAAAATGATCCATCAATCTCACACAAACTTTTAGCTAATATACTGCTACATTAGGTGCCATATCCCTTCAATTAGAAAGGACATATATTTCATCATTCAAAGGACAAAACAACCAAGTTCAAGAAGGTCGATAATATGAGGAGGACACTAGAATTTAAAATTTCAAAAGTACAATTTGGTTATTTCATGTACTATAAATCAATGTCCTGTGTAATCAAAAAGGGAAAAATGAAAGTCTGTCTAAATTAATAATTGTTAGGCAGCCCATGTATATTAATCTAATCTAACAGGTTCTATTACTCTGCAGAAAATTTTTCAAGGCTTAATATTTCTTGGATAAAAAAGAAAGGATGATTAGGAATGATTAAAAACTATAATTGAGGAAAATATTCATTTCAACTATAAAGAAAACTGGTAATGAATGAACAATGAATGACCATGGATTCTGTTATTGCTCAGTAATCATATTTAATAGAGAAATATATTTCAGATTAAAATATGCTGAAATAGAGCTGGAGAGAATTTTTTTTTTCAAAGCACCTAAGTATTTTAATTTCTAATTAGGTTCCTTGAAGCAATTTCACTAACACTAAATTGCCTGTGCTACTTAAAGCCTTTGTAGGCAGATGATATGGTCTAACAACCCTAGCACTTTCACAATTGAATGCATAGGTTTTTGCATGCATTAAAAGATGAGAATAAAACTTTAATAGATAATAACTAGTCATTATAAAAAGAAATAATATATCTATTAAACTGTTCAAAATATTGTTCTATGTATATTATTATAGATACATATATGGTATGTATTTCAAAATCTATAAAATATGACAAAACTAGATAAAATTAAAATAAGATAGATGAAGCAAAGAGAAAAATGTTAATAAATAAATATATTTTAAAGTTTAAAGCACATAATATGTGTGCCACTTGTTAGAAAAGGATCTCCAAATGGATTGAATCTCTCTCTGCTTGTCAATAATAAAACAAAAGAAAGGCTACATGATTTAAAATATGTCAAAACTCATACAAAATGTTTAGAAGAATAAATATTTGTGGTATTTTGTCCAGGAAAATTCCTCATCTGAGTTATCACAAGCAGGGCACTGTAGAACAATGAATGATACCTTACAGTGAATATGACATCGATTTATCAGATATTTATTAATTGCTGCATGCTGGGCAACACACTAGATGATAGATACTTTTAAAAACTGAGCAAAACAAAAAGTCCTGCACCCACTGGATTCCTGCAGCTGGGATGGTCAAAAACAAAGTTCAACTAATTTTAGAAAAGTGCTACGTTGGGGAAGTCCCTGTTTACTGTTGGAGTACAGTGTTAGCATGATAACAATGGAGTCATTGTTTATAAAGGTATAAATGTACCTGGTATAAGACAATAACATCATTAACAATACATTTTAATGGAAGCAAGTCTTGTCTGATATAAAAAGTGTACCATATCTGTGCATAGTTTTCTAATTCTCTGATATAACCAAAGCAAATCAATTACAAAAGTGATGGCTAGCATAACCTTCAGCCAATCTTTAATGTTTCAGTCAGGACAGATACAGTTACAATACAGTAATAAATAAATCACCATTCATTTGCGCATCAGTCAGGCATGATGTGGTTCACTCTACCCTCTGGATGATTATCACTGTGGAAAGAAGGCAACCTGACAGTTCACGTGTGGGCTCGTAAGTGACGCTGCCTTGAAATAACATGTTACACATGTTATTGATCAAAGCAAGTGACATGATCACCACTAACTTCATGTTAATGGAGAAAACCAAAACTGCTGTTGAATAAAACTGAGTAAGGATCATAGTTCAAAAATGATGTCCACAAGATTGAGAAGATTCTGAGAGAAGTTCTGCATGACAATCTATGTCCCATTGACATGGAATACTACCAGGACCCAGAAATGGTATTCCCTGTGTAATTTAAGGAGAAAGTAATCTGAGAGGAAAATGTGCCTGGCAGGTTAGACACATTCTTCATACTGGGAATGATTACAATGTTAATGGTGATAATACTACTAATAACATCAACACAGTGATGTTGGAAGGCCTCAAAGATCTGAGCCGGATCATAAGGTGCACTACATTTAACCTGAGATTTTTTATTCTTTTATTTTAAACCCTACTTTATCTATAGAAAACTCTCAATAAAGCATAGCTATGAAACTTCTGAGGCACTGTGGAGATAAACTCGTTACAAAATCTCTATCAAGATTACTAAATGAGGCATCTCACTGTACAGATTTATTAGATCTAGGATAACAGGGACATAGAGAAACTGCTTTTGCTAAAAGTAGTGACTCTTCATTTAGGTCCAGTACATAACTAAAAGCAAGATATAAGTTGGCATCTCTGCTTTCATTTTGAATCTATCTCTTTTATTACCTTATACTTTTTGACCTGCTCAGTTCTGCAAGTAGGCATGTTGATCATTTAAGGATAGTTCATCTAAAAACTGGTTATACCAGGTTTACTATCACTGAATTTATCTAACCTTTCTTGTTCTCCTTCAAGACTCAGACAAAATTTGCAGGGACATCTGACTATTAGCATTTATAGCCTCAGACTTAGAAGTGGCATCTAGAAGTCTTCAGTTGTTTTCCTACATCCTGAGCAACTAGTGGAAACTCCTCTATTAAAAGATAAGGACTTCTATGGATTCACCTGCAGCACTGAAAGAAAGATCATGCAGACATGATTTGACCAAGGCTGCTTAATTATGCATACCTCTTGCCTATTCCCCAATTCTCCCATCTCACTATGGCCATACTGATTAAAGTTCTCTTCCTGTTTTCCATGACTACCTTTCATGTTTGTTTTTGTGGTTAGTGGCTGGACTTGGTTTGTTAGAACACCTGAAGTCAGACTTCTAACCTAGGACTCTGTTAACCATAGTTTATTTAAAAGTCATGTGAATAATTATTTTAACTTAAGAATAGCTTTGAGGTCCTTTTATAAAGTCCTTCTTTCTGGTAGTAATTAAATAGAAGGATAGATCACCTCAATAATCAACACAGACAAATAAGCTAGAAAGTCAATAAATAACATTTCTTCTATTGTCCTTTTCACAAATCCAAGTGTTCATGTATGCATGTGCATTAAAAACACACATTGGAAAAATTAAAGAGAACTGTCTTAGCACACATGGAGATGCTAGTTAAGGTGTATTTGATATTTCCCTCTAGAATGACTGATTGAGCAGCCATTGGGAAGACTTCAGGGAGTAATCTCAATCTTCCAAATTCACTAATCAAGGAAGCACATGAAGGGCACAATGACACTGGCATGCTACCAGATGAACAGATCACCTCTTGGATGGGGATGGGATTTTCACTTTACAGTGGATATCCTGATGATTTACTCATGGCTATGAAGACAACAGGGTCCATGCTGGGATTTTAGCCTGAGGCTAGACAGTCTTTAAAGTTTCCATTTATTCAAGTGTATGGAGATCAGGACTTGGCATTTCATCCCATTGTGGGAACAACTATTAGCAAATTCATTAATTAAGGTCATGTTGATATTTCCATTTTCAACTAGAAACAGCTGTTAATTTATACAGAGGTCTCCTTGGTTTAAACCATCTTGACATTACTGCCTCTCAATGAGGGATAATGTTCTTGGGTTTTACAAGTTCTCTAAGTGTGAATTGAAAAGATGAACAGTTCTGCCAATGGGTGTACTCTGTCCATATTTGTACATAATAATGGTTCTCAAGGAGACATAGGTCTTAAGATAATAAATGATCATTCCTCACAATAGATCTATAAACAGGATCAGGATTAATTAATTTGCTGGCAGCTATTGGTTTTAATTAGCTCAAGCTTAACTGCAGCAGAATCATATCTGTCCAAAAGATTTGGATTGTGCTAATACAGATCCTAAGCAACTATTACTGTCAACTTAGCAAAGCAATTGGTTAAATTCTTATTTTCAAGCCAGCAGTGCAAGTAATTAGTTAGAAAAAAGAATTTTCATTTCTGTTTTCCTCTTTACCTGGCTACTGTTTACATGGTTAATCAAATCTCTTACCATACCTTCCTGACTTTTTAACTAGTTTTCAACTATCTCATTTCCCTTGTACCTTCATTTTATGCATGTCTTTCTCTTGTGTGTTTCCTTAGGCGTGATTTGAATTTCCTTTCCCTCTCTCTCAGCCTGGAGAATTAAAATTAATTCTTAGCTTTCTTCTCACCTTGGATGTCACCTCCTCTAGGAAGCCCTCTCTCAACCTCACAACAAATTCTAAACTTCAATAACGTTTTCTGAATACTTTTTTCAAAACCATCTTATACTAGACTGGAGTAGTATGACTCTTCATAATGTATATGTAACTGGACTATGAATCTCTTCAAAATTTGATGAAATTTGTGAGAAAAGTATGTTTAATGGCCACTCTTGATGACTCATAGTCTGCTCTCATAGTACAAATCCTTATAATCCTGAGAAATTGTCTGCTGAACAATTGAGACACAAAACGTGTGTGAGTGAAAAAGAAAATATCCTTTTATTACTTGAGCACTGCTTTAAAACAGCTAGTGCTGCTGACTTGGCTCATCCATGCTCTTTTCCATCCTCAGACTTCCCTTCTTAGTCTGAAAAATAAAATACCCAGAAAAAATATTTGAATTTCAGAAATAATTCTTAGAGAATCATATTGCACCTTTGGATGTAGAATTCTCAAAATCACTAAGTGAAGGGATAGAGAAGATGCATTTGGAAGATTAGTTTTCCTATACTGAATTAGAAAAGAGTTCCAGAAAATCAAGAAGTGCTAGGTCAGAATTTAGTGCAATTAATACCAGCAGAACTAAACCAGAGGAAAAGCTTTCAACAGAGGACAATGGGAAGCATGCTGAATCTTTTATTCAGTTCTATATTTGCGAAAAGATCATAACTAGGACTGTTCTTAGGTCAGCATGGGAAGTTCCAGAGAGTAACAAAGGAAGAGTGTAAAGATAATCAGTTTACATTTCAATAATAATTGGGTCCCGTTTCTTGGAAAGGAAGATTGGAACTAGAAAATGAGATATAGTATTACATTTCAGAGATTTTAGATCTGTCTCTCTACTTAGTCCTCAAATTCTGTGCCTAGTCCCTGCAGTGGTGAATGTGGGATTCCAACGCATGCTCTCCTGGATTGTTGGATCCTATGGAAAATATACCCCTTAAGCTGATGAGCTATAGTTCTCTAAGCATTTTATCTCATCACTAAATCCATCACTTAATCCATTTTATGCTGCTATAACAGATTATGACATACTAGGTAAATTATAAACAATAGCACTTCATTTGGATCGTGATTCTGGAGCCTGGGAAGTCCAAGACTGAAGGACTGAATCTGGAGAGAGCCTTCTTGCTACATCATAACATGGTGGCAGGACAAGCAAGCATGCAGAAAGAACACTCAAGAGAGGGATCACAAAACTACGCCAGTGGTAACTAACCCACTCCCACAATAACAACGTGAGGTCCTTAGGCTCTGCCTTATGAACTTATTACCTCTTAGGTGCACCATTTGTTCATACTTTTAATAATGGCGATTAAATTTCAACCTGAGATTTGGAGAGAACATATAGATAATGTTCTTTATCAACATTGCTGAAACCCTGATGCCCATCCTGCTACTGCAACTTTAAATACTTCCCCTGGCCACAATTAAATTTTCCATCTTACCCTCTGTTGCCTAAACAATAGAACTCAAGGGAACCCCTGTGAAAAGCAGTTTTGCTTGAGGAAACTTGGAATGAAAGTCATAGCTATGGGCCTTTGTTGTTTATTTCCTTTTTTTTTCTTTTTCCAAGAAATTAAGACTTCTAGCAAGTGTTAAGTAAATTGAAGTCCATCCTCATTAGAACTCATCAGACTGGTTTTAAAATCTACCAGAGCATGGAAATAAAGACCAGGCAAGTTCATTTGTAACAGATCATACTCTGATGTGTGGGTTTCTGAAACCAAATCTTCCTTTGCTTTCATTGTGCTTCTTCCCTCTCTCCTCCTCGTTTTCCCTTCTTCTTACATATCAGTAGCACCTGAAATTCAGTGACCCCTTCCTTCATCTTATATGTAGTGATCAAGCCATATTTTAGTGATAGTTTATTGTAACATTCCTCAAATTATTCCTTAAGACAGTTATTATCTAATATAATCAAATCTCTGGATTATCCATCCATGTGTCTACCAATTGCATTCTTTTGGATTTTTTTCTTCCTTTAAATGTGAGTCTGTGGAAGGAATATTGTTGGCAATAGATTTATGAATTGACAATTATTTTTCATCATCACTTTGGTTTATCTAGCCTTCATTATTGCCACTGAGAATCCCACTGCCTTCATGGATAGTCATTCACTCCATTCTGCTTATTCTTCCTGGATTTTTCTTCAGTTGCACTGACTTATGTCTAGCTGGTACATGTATGGTTGTCAATTCAATATATATTTCCTTTTGTTTTAATGTGAATATTCATGTGATAATTTTATTCTGAAATATCTGTAACATACTTTTCAAATATCACCTCTTCCCATTTTTAAATATTCTCCAGGGAAATTTTATTCAACCTATATTGGTTTGTCTCATTTAATTATGTTATATAAGAGAATTCTCAGATTTTAAGTCACTTAAAATTTTTCATACATTTACATATTTTGAATATTTGTATACCTGTGGATACATACATAAATGTTTTAATATTTTTAAGCTTTATTGCCCACTGGGGAAAGATTCTCAAGTTGATTTTTTAGACCATAGTTTTGAGATATAATGTGCAGGTTAGCCCACCTATTGAATTTTTATTTTAGTTACTCTCTTCTTAATTACCTTGATTTTTTGTTTTTTAACAGAGTTTTATAATTTACTTTTCTTTCATTATATGTTTTAAAACAACTTTACTGAGATATAATGTATGTACTATAGAATTAATTTATTAATGTGTCCAATTTAGAGATTTTCAATATGCACAGATTGTGCAATCATTACCACTATCCAAGTTAAGAATATCTTGTTATTCGAAGAAGCTGTATCCACATTAGCAGTATCTCTCCATTTCCTCCAACTCCCAGTCTTTATAATCACTAAATTTCTTTCTATACCTGTAGCTTGTCCTGTTGTGGACATTCCATATCCTTCAATTATACGAAATGTGACCTTTTGTTACTAGTTTCTTGAACTTTTGATAACACTTTCAAGGTTAAGGAGTGTGTGTCTTTGCTTCATTAACTTTTACTGTCAAATAATACACCATGGTATGGATATATTCCATCCAGTTTATTATGTCCATTTCTGTTAATGGACATTCAAGTTATTTCCACTTTTTGGCTATTATGAATATTGCTGTTAGAAACAGTGATTTGCAAACTTTATATGGACAAATGTTTCCATTTCTAGTGAATGTATATCTAGGAGTGGGATTGCCAATTCCTGTGGTAATTCTTTTGTTTAACGTTCTGAGGAGCTGTCAAGGTAGCAGTACCATTCTGCATGCCTATGAGCATTACCCATTTTCTACACCCTTGTCAGCATGTGTCATTGTCTGCCCTTTATTAACTCTACTGGACATTAAGTTACCTTATGGTTTTGATTGCATTCCCCTAATGTTTAATGATGTTGGTCATTTTCATGTGCTTATTGGTTATTTGCATATCATCTTCACAGAACTATCTATTCAGAAATGTTTTACTCAATTTTAAATGATTTGTCTTTTCATTGTTGGGTTATAATTCTGTATATTTCTGGATACTATCCCCTTAATAGATATATGACTTGAAAAAGTTCTCATCCTATGTCTTTTCACTTTCTTTTTTTCATTTTCTTTAGTTGTAGATGAACACAATACCTTTATTGGTTTTTATGAAGTGCTGAGGATCTAACCCAGCTTGATCCCATGCTAGGCAAACCTTCTACCACTGAGCCACAACCTCAGCCTCTCTTTTCAGTTTCTTAATGGTGCTTTTTGTAGATAAAATGCTTTTAATATCGATGAAGTCCAATTTATCTATTTCTTCTCTTGCTGATTGTGTTTTGCTCTCATCAATTTGCCATCAAGTCCTATCTTTATTTATTTCTCTGCCAAATCAATGGACAGGAAGATGTCCCCTGAGTTTTCTTCTGAGTTATTTTGTTTTGCTTTATAGGTTTTTATAGTTAAGTTCACTGATCCATTTGCAATGGTTTTTACGTATGGCACGAGGCTAGAGCTCAAATTCATTCTTTTGCACGTGGATACCAATTTGTTGAAGCTCCCCATTGAGCCAGCTTTACATCCTTATCAAATATTAATTCATCATAAATTCCTAGATATTCTATTACATTGACTTTATCCCTAGACATTCTATTCTACTACAAATGCATCCCCATGCCAGTACCACTCTATATTGATAACTGTTGCTTGTAGTAAGCTTTAAAATTTGTAAATGTCAGAACTAATTATAAATTTGTCCTTCTCTTTTAAGATTATTTTTTTCGTCTCCTGATCTATTATGTCTCTGTATAAATTTTAGGATCTCTATGGTAATTTTTGCAAAAACCCACCCAGGTTTTTAAACAGATTGTACTGAATCTGTGTATAAATCTGCATGAATCTTGAATCCATGAAGATGAAATGTTTTTCTGTTTATTTAGGTTTTCATTACTTTCTTTCAACAATGCTTTTAATTTTGGTGTGTAAGTCATCTTTAACTTCTTTATTGAATTTATAACTAAATATTCTTTTCATGCACTTATAAATAGAATTATTATTCTAATTTTGTCTGTTCCTAGAGAATAGAAAAAAACTTGATGTTTGACACTGATCTTCTACCCTGCTACCTTTCTCATTCATTAGTTCTAATATTGTTTATGCATTTCAAGGATTTTCAAAGTCCTGTACCATATCATGTTCTTTCTTGGTTTTCCTTTTTTATCAGATTTGAATATCTTTTCACTTTCTTGCCCAATTATCCTGACTCGCATCTCCCATATAATATCAAATGAGCATGAAAAAATAGACTATTCTGCCTTGGTTCTGATGCTAACAGGAAAACAGGATGACTTTCTTCCTTTTGCAATTATCCAATTTAATATTAACTATAAAATGGTCTTTGTAAAGTTATAACATTTCTGATGACTCACCAATGATTGATGATTTGCTTTATGTTTTATAGTTACAGAATGCTCCCCTTGAGTAGAATTATATATGTGATTACACTATGTGTTCTAAGTTAAATTTTTTTGTATTTCCAGATTAGTTTTTCTCTATGTATCTATTAAGTTCCCTTGGAATGTCATAAACTTGCCATTAATCCCTACTTTTATTTCTGTCATATGCAAACTATGCAAATAGTATAAGATTAAAATCTTGAAAATATTTGTAATTAAGAAACATTACAATAAATTTTCAGAAGAGACATTTTCCTCAAAGACGAATCAGGAAAATACAAACTTCTGTAGTACTTTCTAATATGTGTAAATTTTAAAATTTTATTCAATACCAAAATTTAGACCTTCAGTGCCCTGACTGTAATTCAATTTTTCAATTCCAACAATATCCTTCTAAGGGATTTAAACTGGTAAGACTTGCAACTGGGAAGCTCTCCTTGGGGTTAAAATTAGAGCTAGAAATGACACAGATTAGAAATCTCCATACCCATTCCATTGCAGAATAGCTGATTTATATAGTTCTCATTCTTATTATTTTAAAGCTCTTCTGACAGTTCAGTGTTTATAACATCTATCCTGTAATTCTATGTGCAGAGAGTGAGAAAGTTCATGCTATTTAGCCCACTTTTGTCAAAAAAAACCCCTGTGATGATGGGAATTTACTTCTTCACTGTTGAAGGTATTAGCCACTCCTTACATGGAGCTTTTCAGCATCTGACATGTAAATAATATGAATTAGAAACTGATTTTAAATATTTATTAATTTTAATTTGTTTAAATTTAAATAGTCAAATGAACGGAAGGACTACCACTTTGGATAGCTTGGAATATAATTCATCCCACTGAAGAAAATGGAATTCTTATATTTAAAAGTTTTCAATTGAAAGAAACTGAAAAAATCAAAAAGGTATAGAATAAAATTTGAAAAAAATTCAAAGTTGATGATTTAGACTATATGGGAAAGAATTAAGCACTCTAGTATTTACATTCTTATCTATATTCCTACTTTTTGTCTCACCAGAAATACAGAATGTTCCTGTGCATTGGCCAAATCTGAATATATATAAATGGTGTATAGTTCCAGTAGCTGGAACTTCCTTACCATTGCCCAAACAATGAAAATGTATCTTGTATGTCAAGAAGCTCTCCCTTTCTCTTTCCTACTATTTTTATATGGCTGTTAGCCTACTGGAGACTGTTCCCATTGTCCTAGTTTTAGAAAACATGAAGTTTGGTCCTCTAGAGATTGGGAAAATTCTCTGGATTCTGATAACTCTTTGATTTCTTGAATGGCTGGCATGCTCTGGGGTCTAGACTCATATTTTCACATTTATGAGTGTGAACTGAGGTAGTAAAATATCAGTGTCAGGTATATCAGCTAAGAAACATCTAGATCAAATAGGAATGCTGCTTGGAGTGAAGTTCAGTTCACTGAACTTAGTTTCATTATTTGGTGCCAAAGTCTAATACTTATGATGAAATGTCATTTATCATCCTTTAGAAAAAAAAATTTCTCATGAGGAAAAGGGGTTGTGATGGGTTTGGACTCGTGATTCCTATCATGTGTTTATACATTTATGTCAGTCTCTAAATCCAGTTCTACCTATTTTTGAATGCTTATATTCAATATTTGTGTTTTGATGTAGTGTCCATCCTTCCTGTGAATGTTCTTTGAAAATATCCCTTCCAGTATATAAAGCTCATGCTATATTAATGGGGCTGTTCGATTTGCTCAAGAAGAAGGCCTATGAAAAAACAGGGTCAAACTCAATCACATAAAAATTGATTTCCAAATGTTAGTTAGGAGCTCATTTTTTATTTGCTCTCTAGAAGTAAGCATTTATGTACATCTGGAAATTTCTTAAGAAAAGCTATGAGCCAAGAGATGAGAATTATTGAATTTTTAAAGTCCAGGTGCTCCTCAGTCCAACTATGTATCCATAGATTTTTCAGTTGTAGAACATGCTAAATTTTCTTTTACAATGCAAGAAAGTTAGGTTTCTGAGACCTAGGGGAAAAAACTCCTAATTAACAGAGCTTTATAGCCAAGAAATAGGCACTTCAAAAGAGAATTTGTCCAATATTATTTCTTTTTCCAAGTTCCATTTTTATCCTCAATAAATATTTATTTTGACTAGTTTCTCCATGTTGGCACACTTTTTTATTTTGAATTAATGCTTCTCAAATGGAATATAACTAAGTATTCCAAAATTTGTTTCCTGCTCTCTTCTTTCTAAACATCAGTTTTCATGTTACATAAAATGTCATTCTTTCAGTCTAATAAGTAAACATAGAACATAACATTTATCCTATGGATCACTTCCACAGCCTCCTTGATATTCCTTCTTGCTTGTTTGTCTATATACTTGTATGTCTATATGGTTTCTCGACAGATGCAACTTATAAATTAAAGCTCTTATTCACGAGGTATATTTTAAGATTATAGAAAACATAATTTCATCTTATTATTTTCAAACTCTTCCCTTTACTCCTGTATTTACTATGAACTGTTCAGAATTAAACCAAATAATTAACACTCTTAAATTGCTAAGCATTTATAAGGCATATAGTTAATAAACTTTTATTGCATACAAAGCCATATGAAAACATTAAACAAAAAAATTATCTTCTAATAATTCTTTGAATTTGGGCAGCAGGTTATCTTATTTGGACCAGTTTTGATGGTGTTGGATAATCTAGGAAGGCCTCACTCGCATTTCTAAAAGTTGTCAAGTTGACTGGTCTAGGGCCAGGTGGGATGGCTCATCTTTGTTCTGCTCTCCATGGTCTGTCACCCTCTCCTAGGTTACCCAAGGCTTTACCACCAAGCAACCTTAGGTTTTGATAAATGAAGAAGACAAATACCAATGAGCTGATATCCTATTGGTCAACAAGTAGCAGGACCAAACTCAGATAAGAGGGATGGATATACCTTTTATATCCTGGGGGGAGGAGTAACAAAATTTTATTCCAAAAGGGTATAATTTTAAGGATGGAAGAAAGTTTTGACTTTTTTTCTTTTTTACACCATATTCTATAGGGACTAAAAAATATGAGACTCTTCATCCCCATCACAGGGTCATAGCTGATACTCTTAAAAAATTAATAAGAGAAAAGAGTATCAAATTCATTTCATGAAAATATTCCTTAACATGAGAGCTTTAGAAAATGAAAAGAAGACCCAAAGGAAACTGTCTTACTCTTATAGTCTAAGAACAATGGATGGCTATGTAGAAATGTAATTGGATGGAAGGACCTGACCTAAATATAATGGTCTGGGAAGGCACCCAGCAAGGTCTGTCTGTTCAGATTCTTCTTGACTTCTCTGTGTAGCTTTCCTTCCTCCAATATATAGGGCAAGACCCTTTCTGGAACATGGGTCTAATGATCCACCATCAGTCAACTTAGTTTGGAGAAATTCTTTATGGTTACTTCCTGCACAGAAAGTCAGAAGGTTAAAGTGTTATTTCTAATTTCTATCACTCGCCTTGGAAAAAAAGGAATTTTGTTTCTGTCAATCACCATAAGGGACAAAGATGGGCAGAAGACAGAGGGCAACAGAAGGTCAGAGAGAGTATATGTTTCTGAGGTCAACTCTGGAGTTCTCCAGTCTTCTTTAGTTCAAAGAACTGAGCATGGCAAGAGCCATACTTTGGGTGGTGTTTTTCTGAACCCCAACAATACTACAACCTGACATTTCATAAATCATAAAAACTCCCTAATTTTTCTTCCTTATTTTCTGAGTCTTTATATTTTGGACTCCTGGTAGTAACAGAAAGCCTCATAGAATGCAAAAGTAAAGATCTATGATATGTATAATAGAACGGCCAAAGTCTGGAAACTCGTGAAATCCCAGCCTACCATATTTAAAATTTATTTAAAATTAAATTACACATAAAATTACTAGTCACATTTCAGTGTAAAGAAAAATAACTTTATGAGTCTTTTATAATTTTCAGTATATTTTCATATTTATCACATCATTTCCAATTAGGAAAATCTGTGCATGTAACCCTCTATGGCAATATTCAGATTCATTGTAAGTCCTTCAATATATAATATTGTCTACATTATATTGTCTATTTTATACAGGCTGAACTATAGGACTTTATCTTAAGGTATGGTTTATATAAATAATAATTTCACCACTGGTTATAGGTTGAAGCACAAAACTTGCATGTACACAGTGACATGGAATGACAGAAATTCCTGCTTAGGTGCAATAGTACAATGGACTCTTCTCCAAATACCTCTTAACTCCATAGAAGGAAAATGAGGGAGAGGCCAATTTCCAGATATTTGTGGGATTTTCCACAGCCTGAACTTTAAGTAGTCTCCAGGACTTAGTTTATCTTGCTTTTGTCCAGGACTGCAGGTACGGACACCTCCCTTTTAATCACTTCCATTCCTTTCAGAGACTTCTTATGGATGCCAAGTAAACTCATAATAATAGAAAGGACATTTGCGCAGTCCTTTAAAAACAATTCTGTAGACAATGAGTTTATCAAACCTGCATCAGAATGCACCTCTTTCTATCATTTCCTGTTAATTTGCTATTTTCCTCTCTCCTGACTTCAATTACAAGTTTCACTCTATACTTTGTTCATTCCACAAACTATGTTAAAATCTATGTTTTGACTGTTTATTATCCTTTACATTTCAGATTGTTTTGTAAGATTAATCGTTGCACCCCAGGGCCCAGTCTGCTCTTACTTTGTGTTTGCAACTCCTGATCAATGTGTAATTCTCTTCTTCCAGTGTATTAATGTTTCTATACTCATACTTTCTGTATCCAACTAAAATTTCTATCTTTCCTTGATAAAATGATGAAGAGTTTCAAAGGTATTTGACCCAGAATTAAAACATCTTTGGTTAAATATCCAAATGTTTTATTATAAGCTACAAAGAACAGAAACAAAAATCCATATAAAAACAAACAAACAAGACTCTCACAGCCATTGCAGTACATTGAGCTCCACAGAGACATCACTGGGGCAAGTGAGAGCCAGACAGGCACTGGGCAACTCTGTGCCCAGCTGAGGAAAAACAACAAAACATGGGCAAAGGAGATCCTATGAAACTGAGAGGCAAAATGCCATCATATGTATTCTTTGTGCAAACTTGCTGGGAGGAGTGCAAGATGCAGCACCCAGATGACTCAATCAACTTCAGAGTTTTCTAAGAAGTGCTCAGAGAGGTGGAAGGCCATGTCTGCTAAAGATAAAGGAAAATTTGAAGACATGGCAAAGGAGGACAAGGCCCGTTTGGAAAGCAAAATGAAAACCTATATCCCTTCAAAAGGGGAAACAAAAAAGTAGTTCAAGGATCCCAGTGCACTGAAGAAGCCTCCATTGATCTTCTTGTTCTGTTTGGAGTATTGCCCAAAAATCAAAGGATAACATCCTGGCCTATTCCTTGGTTATGTTGCAAGGAAATTGGGAGAGATGTGGAATAACACTGCTTCAGATGATAAGCAGCCTTATGAAAAGAAAGCTGTTAAGTTGAAGGAAAAATACGAAAAGGATATTGCAGCCTACTGAGCTAAAGGAAAACCTGATGCAGCAAAAAAGGGACTTGTGAAGGCTGAAAAAAGCAAGAAAAAGAAGGAAGAGAGGGAAGATGAAGAAGATGAGGAAGAAGAGGAAGATGAAGATGAAGATGATGAATAAGTTGTTTCTAGCACAGTTTTTTTCTTGTCTATATAGCATTTAACCCCCCTGTACACACTCACTCCTTTCAAAGAAAAAAATTGAAACAAAAACTAAACAAAGAAACTATAGAATTAAATGATACAATCAATGATTTAGACTTAACAGACATACATAGAGTATATCATCCATCATCAAGCAAATACACTTTCCTCTCAGCAGCTCCTGGATCCTTCTCTGAAATAGACCATATTCTATGCTACAAAGCAGCCAATAATAAATTTAAAAAATAGAGATATCACCTTGTATTCTATCAGATCATAATGGAATGAAAATAGAAATCAATGATAAAATAAAAACCAGAAAGTGCTCCAACACCTGGAGACTAAATAATATGCTACTGAATAATGTAATGATAACAGAAGACATCAGGGAGGAAATAAAAAAATTTTAGAGTAAACAAGAACAATGACAAAGCCTATCAAAATCTCTGGGACATTCTGAAAGCAGTACTAAGAGGAAAGTTCATTGTATTGAGCTCATACATTAAAAGAATAAAAAGTCAACAACTAAGTGACCTATAATTACATCTTGAAGCCCTAGAAAAAGAAGAACAGATCAACACCAAAAGGAGTAGAAGACAGGACATAATTAAAATCGGAGTGGAAATCAATGAAATTGAAACAAAAGAAACAATTCAAAAATTGACAAAGCAATTGCTGGGTCTTCTAAAAAGTAAACAAAATTGATAAACCCTTAGGCACACTAACAAAGAGAAGGAGAGAGAAAACTCAAATTAATAGAATTTGTGATGAAAAAGGAAAGATCACAACAGACACCATTGAAATAAGAAGCTACTATGAAAACACTATATTCCAACAAATAAAAAATATTGGAGACATGGACAAAATTTTAGAGACATATGATCCTCCCAAACTGAGTCAGGAGGACATACACAATTTAAACAGATGGGTTTCAAGTAATGAAAGAGAAGAAGCCATCAAAAGCCCACCAACCACGAAATGTCCAGGACCAGATGGATTCTCAGCAGAGTTCTACAAGACCTTCAAAGAAAAACTAATACCACTACTCTTCAAAGTATTCCATGAAATGGAAAAGGAGGGAACCCTTCCCAACTGTTTCAGTTAGGATCACTCTTATACCAAAACCAGACAAAGATCTATCAAGGAAAGAAAACTTTAGACCAATATCCCTGATGAACATAGACACAAAAATCCTTAACAAAACTTTAGCAAATTGCATACAAAAACATATTAAAAAGATAGTGCACCATGATCAAGTGGGGTTTATTCCAGGAATGCAAGGTTCAACATCTGGAAATCAATAAATATAATTCTTCACATCAGTAGACTTAAAATTAAGAATCATATGATTATTTCAATAGATGCTGAGAAAGTGTTTGATAAAACACAGCACCCCATCATGTTCAAAACATGAGAAAAAATAGGGGTGGTAGGAATGTTCCTTAACATTGTAAAGGCTATCTATGCTAAGCCCATCTCCAACATGATTCTAAATGGAGAAAAACTGAAAGTATTCTCTCTAAAAACTGGAACCAGACAGGGATGTCCTCTTTCACCACTTCTATTCAACATGGTCCTTGAAACTCTAACCAGAACAATCAGACAGATGAAAGACATTAAAGGACTACAAATAGGAAAGAACTCAAGCTATCACTATTTGCACATGACATGATTCTATATTTAGAGGAGTCAAAAAATTCCACTAGAAGATTTCCAGAACTAATAAATGAATTCAGCAAAGTAGCAGGATATAAAATCACTATGCATAAATCTAATGCATTTCTAGTCCCAAGTGATGAATCCTCTGAAAGAAAAATTAGGAAGACCACTCCATTCACAATGAACTCAAAAAAAAAATAAAATAAAATACTTGGGAATCAATCTAACAAAAAAGGTGAAAGACCTTTACAATGAAATCTATAGACACTAAAGAAAGAAATTGTTGAAAACCTTAGAAGATGGAAAGATCTCCCATGTTCATGGATAGGCAGAATATTGTCAAAATGGCCATACTGCCAAAGGTGCTATACAGATTCAATGCAATTAAAATCCCAATGACATTTCTCATAGAAATAGAAAAAGCACTCTTGAAATTCATCTGGAAGAATAAGAGACCTCAAATAGCCAAAGCAATCCTGAACAGGAAGAGCAAAGCAGGTGTTATCGTAATACCAGACCTTCAACTATACTACACAGCAGTAGTAACAAAAATGCCATGGTATTGGCACCAAAATAGACAGGTAGATCAATGGTAAGGAATAGAAGACACAGAGACAAACCCACATAAGTTCAGTTATCTCATACTAGACAAAGGTACCATAAACATACAATGGGGAAAAGATAATCTCTTCAACAAATGGTGCTGGGAAAATGGGAAATCCTTGTGTAGTAAAATGAAATTAAACCTCTATCTCTTACCCTGCCTAAAACTCAATTCAAAATGGATCAAGGATCTATGAATTATACCTGAGACCCTGCATGAAATAGAAGAAAAAGTAGGCCCGAATCTTCATCATGTAGCTTAGGATCAGATTCCTTAACAAGACTCCTAAAACCCAAGAAATGAAAGTAAGGATCAAAAATGGCATGTATTCAAACTAAAAAGCTTTTTCTCAGCAAGGAATACAATCAATAATGTGAAAAGAGAGCCTACAGAGCAGGAGAAAATCTTTTCCACATGCAGTTTAGACATAAAGAAATTTATTAAAAAATTACAAAAATTTATAAATAACTTACAAAACTTTTCACCAAAAATACAAAGAACCCAATCAATAAATGGGCTAAGGAACTAGACAGATACTTTACAAAAGAAATTAACAAACACAGGAAATTAAGAAATATGTGAAAAAGTGTTCAATACCTCTAGTAATTAGATATATGCAAATTAAAATAACTCTAAGATTTTATCTTACTCCAATTAGAATGGCTAATTTTTTTTTCTTTTTTTGGTGGTGCTGGGGATTGAACCCAGGGCCTTGTGCTTGCAAGGCAAGCACTCTACCAACTGAGTTATATCCCCATCCCTAGAATGGCTATTTTTAAGAATACAAGCAATAATAGATGTTGGTGTAATGTGGGGAAAAAGGCACTCTTGTACATTGCTGATGGAGTTGCAAATTGGTGCAGCCACTCTGGAAAGCAGTATGGAGAGTCCTCAGAAAACTGGACAACTTTTGGAAAGAACCCATCTTTTGACCCAGTTATCCCACTCCTTGGTTTATACCCAAAGGACTTAAAATCAGCATACCACAGTGACACAGCAACATCAATATTTATAGCAGCTCAATTCACAATAACTAGATTGTGAAACCAACCTAGATGCCCTTCAGTAGATGAATGATTAAAGAAACCATGGTATATATACACAATGGAATAGTATTTGGCCACAAAGAAGAATAAAATTGTGGCATTTGCAGGTAAATGGATGGAGTTGGAGAATATCATGCTAAGTGAAATAAGCCAATCCCAAAAAACTAAAGGCCGAATGTTCTCCCTGATAGGTGGAAGACGATACATGTTGGGGGTAGGGTGGTGGTGGGTAAGAGAAGAATGGAGGAAATTCGGATTACATAGAGGTAAATCAGAGGATGGAGGGGGTGAGGGCATGAAAGATGGTGGAATGATACAGGCATCATTACCCTATGTACATATATGATTACACAAATGATGTGAATCTACATCATGTACAACCACAGAAATGAAAAGTTGTACCCCATTTGTGTACAATGAATCAAAATGCAGTCTGTAAAAATAAATAAATAAGTAGATAAATAAAGAGATAAATAAATAAAATAATAAAACTCCTTGAAGCTATAAACTGCAATTGTTGTAACTATAATATTTGGTTCTTCTGTGGATTGGTTTTCATTATATGCTTTTATACAAGCTTGCTTCCAGTTGTTTTTGTCAAATCTTCTATGCCTGAAATATTGTCATTGAGTAATAAATACTGAATGTGAAAGCTGAAGAAGACAGGAGACTGAATGAAAAAATCAAACAAACAAATAAAAACAGGCAAACTTTTGTGTATTGCTCCATCTACTCTTAGTTGGACTTCAGACTTTAAGGAGAACAAGGGGGAAACTTGAAAGAGAAGGTTCAAGACTTTCTAGAATTCTTGGTTTTGACAACGTGTAGTATCTGACCTTTGGTTTACTTTATTTTAGTTGATACAACTGGCCAGTAAGTTAGGTATCATTATTATTAGTACAGAGATATAAAAGTAGATGTAAAAAGGTTGCATGTTCTTACCATTAGTAAATGGTAAGACTAAATTTTATTTCAAATTCTTCTGGCTTCAGGGCTATGAAGTCATATGTACCGTATTTCACCATGTATTTGTTTACCCTGACATATTATAATTTCATGGCAACACATTATAGGAAACAAACAAAAATATGAAGTTTATTTCAGCAGATAGAAATAACAAGAGGGATTGAAAAAAAAATAGAAGGGCTCCAAAGGGTATTAGATTTTCCAATATGCAAATACCAGATTTTGTCACATACCATATCATCACTTAAGCTTCTCAAACTCCTGGAGTTCCACATTATTATCACATCCTATTATTGTAGGAACCAAACATTAAAATGGCATGTTCTAAATTAGACAGATTTTTTTAAAAAATAGGATATAGTGATCACAAAAACACAAATGTTTTAGAGAAAGTGTCCTCGGTGAAGTAGACTATGAATAATATGGGAAGGTACTCTCACTGATTTCACTTCATCTGAAATAAAAATTGGAGTAGACCAAACGTCCTTTAAAATCAAAGTCAACTATTTAAAATTCTCTCAAAAGTAAAGGTTCTACTACAAAGAATGAAAAACAAGTGACGATATATAAATCTACCCAATGCAATATTATTTCAGGAAAGAAATATATGTATCAATATATAGAGGGATGGGGAGAGAAAATGAAAGGCTGGGACTTATCTAGTACATGTAGATATATATATATATATATATATGTATGTATATATATATATATATGTATATATATATATATATATATATATGAGGGGAAAAAACAGCCTTGAAATTATATTATTAATAATGAAACCTCAAATAGTGATCACAATCTGTTTCATTATCAAATATAATAATTTATTTCAAATAAATTCATCTTAGTTATCATAGGTACTATTTCTCTCAATAAGAGTTCCTGTGCTTGTAAATATCAAATGGTAAAATTCTGCTAATCTTATGAATAAGAATCAAAGCTGGCAATATTTTCAGAAAATTGCATTTATCAAGAAGACAGAGGTCTTATTTAAGTTTTTAAGTGATTTTTACTTGCTGTAAATTTGTAAATTTAGTTCTAATGAATAATTTTACAAAAAGCTATTAACAATGATTGACATTTAAAAGATTGATACTGAGTTCATAATGGCTCAATAGGCTTTGTATACCACCCCCAGATCTGAGAGAGGAAATACACTGAAAATTTAATAAAGTACACAGGCAAAGATATATTAAGACATATCTATATTAACATAAATTGTCCTTCCTTGAGTTACTTTGGTGTACATTTGCTACCTTAATAAGTAGCTAATTAAACATAAATAGAATTTTTATGAAACGGATTCTGCAAAAAATCAGCTGCCATTTCTGATAGTATCATATAGATATATTTTTGAATGGGCTAAAAAGGATTTGTCATTATGTGATTTTTCATCAAGAGTTTTGGAAAAGACATTTTTCCCCTTGCTTGAAGCATTATATCTCACCCTAGAAGTTGAATATGAAATACATTTTGCAGATGGTTATGTATTGTTTATGACCCTCTTCCCATGTCTTTAATGTATGTGAATGCAGTTGAGATCCCAGAGTGAAAAAGGACCCTACCTTATTTGAATAAGAACATTTTTGCAGGTAAAGCAGAAATGTATTCTATAATCCTGTTTAGGGTAAAAAATTCCATTCATCTCTGACTTTAATAGATTATGGATCTCTCAGAGGGAAATCTACCCAACACAATATCATTATAGGGAAGGTATGCTTTAATTTAAGAAAGTGTAAAATGGATTACATTGTTTTCAGAAGAAAAAACAGAACTGGCTTTAACAACTGTCCTTGAATAACTAAAAATGTATTCAGAACAAAATCCCTTTGATAATATTATGAAAATAGCAATGTAAACTCTGATTTTCATCAAAATCACATAGATCAATCCTACATTGGGCATACTCTTGGTCTACTGACAATTCAAATAGAAAAATATACTTAACTTGATGCTGAGTTGGAGAATTACAAATGTTATTGCAAAAGCATATATTTCTTATTTACTACAAATGTTGTCAACTTCTGATTATGTGTTCAAATATATTGAAGTAAAAGCAAAGATAACCCAAGCAATGGATATTCTTAGCAAATGAATTCTATCTGACTGTGAAATGAATTCTATGTTAATATTTATAGCAATTTTCCTTAGTATGTTTCAGTTAGAAAACTGCACATAAACTCAATTCAAGATGTCAGGCTAGAAGAAGTCTGCACTTCTAGTTGTTCTGTGGCTTAGGATTCAAGTAGCACGAGTACTGCTTCTCTGCAAGAAAGGTAAAAGAAGAATTTCACTAAAACTCAATATTGAGCAGTCAGAGCATCTTAAAGACTCAGAAATTTGGGTACATTAAACAAAGAAGAAATCGTATATTGGAGCTAAATTGGTTCTGGTAGCAACCGTGGTAGGAGCATTGGTTCAGCAAAGATGAGGAGGCGATACAGACAGAAACACAATGGACAGATTTAGTATGGAAAAGCCTGAGATTAGAAAAGTAGCCTATTATTAGCTGATCGGGAGGTTGCACTGTGTGCTGGTGCTTGAAAAGTGCCTCATGGTTTCCAATTGGCCATAGAGAGCTGAAGCACCAGCTATCTTGAGGCAATCACATTGCAGCTGCTGCTGTGGGAGACAGGAGATCCAAGCAAGCATGGTTACATGGTCCTGTCAAGCACATTGTGTGACCTAGGATGTACTAAGCAGAATGGAAGCAAAATAGGCATGGAGAATACTTTATCCCTGGGAATTCAAGTTGGAAATGCTAAGGGGTGCTCAACTTGAATCCCATTTGACTCTGGCAGCTCATGTGACCAGTTGTAGTGGGTTGGGAATCTGAACAGGAAGGTGTGAATAAACTTAGGGACAAAGCCTGGGAAGCCTAGAAAGACTGTGTTTGTAGGCAGCATAGGGGGTGAAGAATTGGCTCCCCTGCTTCCTGAGTGAAATCCTTGGGAGGCTCCTAAAACCAAGACTGCCAGTAGAGATTGACAACTCTCAGGGCCTAGGGGCATGTTGACTAATCTCTCCAGAATGGATACCATCCAACCAAGTCCCTGAGACCTGAATAAACCTAAATCTCACCTGCATAGAACTCAACAGTAACCTCCTTCTGGGAGCACATGAATCTGGTCTGTGCAGATTTCCATCCTATCTAGCTTATACTGGGAAGAAGAGAAACTAAGAATTATTTAAAACAGCTTCAGTCTTCTACCACTCAAACTGGTGTCTTGGTGATCCTCACAAAAAGAGCAAGGGCTTGGCAACTTGTAGTCCTTGCTCTCCCACTCAGTGCATAGCTCAAGAAAATGCAGAAAGACAATTGGGCATGGGAAGTGACCATCTGTTCTTATTGACTATTTTCACCACCTCAGGGGAGAGAATTCCTTCGTTTTTCATTAAGAATCTTTTTTGTTGTTGTTTTGTTTTGTTTTTTGTGTGTGTTTGCTGTGCTGATTTCTAGACATATATACACTTACATATTATTTTTTCTCATTTGTAGCATTTTTTAACTGTAGTTATTTTTTCTTGCCTTGTCTTTTGAGGGTTAGGGTTTTGATTAGTATGTTTTAGTTTAGTTTTTATTTTTTCATTTCTATGTTTGTCCTGTTTTTCTTTCTCTTTTCTTCTGCTGACAGCCAAATTCTATTGTTCCCTTTTTCACTCTCCCTTTACTTTGTTACTTCTATGTTTTCTCCTCCTTCTTTTTAACCATCACATGCTACATCTCTTCAACATTCTCTCTGTTCTTTTGGAATTGTAAACTTTTTTTATACTGTCCTATGACATTTTCTTTTCTTTTAATTAACTGTATGCTTATCATCTTTTAGCACTAATTGGTTTATTTAAGTCCTGCCCACACCACTAATGCTGTTACAATTATTAATACTGTGGAAGACATAGTTGATGCCTGTTATTTCCTTTAATGCCAGATATAGTTCATAGTTACTTATTATTTTGCTCTTGGCAATCATTGATCTTAAGGTTTCTCTTTCTTTTTTTTTCTTTTATGAACCAGGCATTGAACTCAGGGACACTCGGCCACTGAGGCACATCCTTAGCCCTATTTTGTATTTTATTTAGAGACAGGGTCTCACTGAGTTGCTTAGGGCCTCGCTAAGTTGCTGAGGCTGGCTTTGAACTCGCGATCCTCCTGACTCAGCCTCCCAAGTCGCTTGGATTACAGGCATGCACCATCATGCCCAGCTGATTTCTCTTTCTGTAGCTGTTAATACTCCCAATGTCATAGTAGGAATCAAGTATTTAGTTCACTGCTGTATCTGGTTTGCGTTAGTTGGTGCTATTATTTGTTTTCATCTATTTTGGGAGGTACTGGGTATAGGGAACACTACAGTTCACAGGATAGAAACTATGCTGCTGAACTAACTCAATCAAAAGAGAGAGCCCATTTCTTCATACACAAATTAATGTCATTCAATCTTCAGCTATACTTCAATACAAAGAAGAGACAAAAAAACAAACTAATGACCAGACCCCAAGGTTGGGCTCCCAGGTACCACCTATATAAAACCATTGTAATAGCAATAAAAGAGAAAAATAACACAAAGGCTGTGGACACCATACCTACAAAGAAGTTCACAATCCAGATCAATCTAGGACACTTTGGCAAGTGAAGACTGTGCCCTACAAAACTCCACACATGAGAGTGGAAGAGAAATCTCTTCTAATAGATGCTTAAAACACAACATATGAACACAAGAAATATGAAAAATTAAACTAACCCATCACCTTTAAAAATTCATAATTCACCATCAAATGACCCCAAGATATTGAAATGGATGAAATATCAGATAAGCAATTCAAAAGAATCAGTATGAAAATGATTAATAAATTCTAAGAGAACACAGAAAAAAGAATTGAATGACTTAAGGAAGTCAGTACAGAATATGAATGAGAAATTCAATAAGGAGGTAGAATTATTGAAAAAGAACCAAACAGATATTTTGGAAATGACAGACAAAAATAAATCAAATGAAATGTTGAGTTGAAAGTCTCTGTAATGAAGTACACCATGGTGAAAACAGAATCTCAGAATTGGAAGATAAAGTGTCCAGCCTTGCACACAAGGATAGTATTAGAGAAAAAACAATTACCATGATCAGAATATACAAGCACTCTGGGATAACATGAAGAGATCAAATTTAAGAATCATTGTAATTAAGAACAATTATGAGATGGGGACTTGGAATGAATAAACTCTTCAGGGAAATAAAAACAGAAAATATTCCAAACCTTCACAATAAGATAGATATCCAGATATGGATGCATTCAGAACCCCAAATAGACAAGATCAAAAAACCTGTCCACAACACAGTAAAATTAAAATGCCTAACATACAAAACAAGGATAGGATTTTAAAAGTCTCAAGAGAAAAATATCAGATCACAATTTAGAGGCAAGCCAATCAGAATCAATTCTCACTTCTCAGCACAAATTGTAAAAGCCAAGAGGGTTAGATATCATGTGTTCCAAGTTCTTAAAGAAGAAAACTGTGAAATAAGACTGTTATATCCAGCAAAGCTATCATTTAAACTCAAAGAGAAGCAGAAACTAAAAGAATTCATGACTATGAAACCAGCACTACAGAACTTGCTTAAAGAATTACTGTACACAGAAGGAATAAAAAACAAACCTCAGAGCTCACAAAAGAAAAAATTTCATTTGAAGAGTAAGGAAATGAGAAACAGGATCAAATTAAACATTACAAATTAATCGAAATGGCCTGAATTAATAAACATCTCTTTATAAAAACATTTAATGTAAATTGTCTCAACTGTCCAAATAAAAGACACAGGATAGAACAATGGCTTTAAAACAAGATCCAACTATTTGTTGTTTCCAAGATATGTTGTTTGCACTTTAAAGACAAGAATAGGCATAGGCTGAAAGTGAAAGAAAGGAAATTGATATACCATGTGAATGGAACTTGAAAAAAGAAGAAGTAGCTACTGTCATATTGGACAAAGCAGATTTCGCACCAATTTAATCAGAAGAGACAAAGAAATTCACTTCATATTGGTAAAGGGAACAATCCAAAAAGAAGATATAACAATAATAAAACTTACATCCCAATCCTGGGTACAAATCAGTATGGAGGCTCCTCAAAAGATCCGGAATGGAACCATTATATGACCCAGGTATATCACTTCTTAGTCTTTTAACTGAAGAACTAAATTCATCTTACGACAGTGTTACATGCATGCCCATGTTTATAGAAGCAAAACTCACAATATCCAGAGTATAGAACTAACCTAAATGTTCATCAGTGAATGAATGGATAAAGAAATTGTGGCATATATGCACAACAATGTTTCATTAAGCCACAATGAAAAATGAAATGATGGCATTTTCAGGAAAATGAAACTAGATACCATAATGTTATGCAAAATGAGTCAAACTCAAAAGTTCACGGATCATGTTTTCTTCCACATGCAGAAACTGAAGAGGAAAAAGGAAAGTAAAGGTGGGGTTGGATATCCTAAAATTCAAAGGGAAATCAATAAAGGAAAGGGATCAAGATGTGAGAGATGGAAAAGGATGTGGGAAGTGCTGTGAGTGATTTTGAACATATTATATTGTTATAGTGTATGCATGTATGAATGTGCAACAACAAATCTCACCAATCTCTACAACTATAATGGACCAATAAAAAATGTAGGAAAAAAAGTGCACATAGAATATAGGTTCCACTCCTAATTTTATCACTAAAAAGCTCTGTTATGTTTAATTCATATGGTTTTGGTTAAAAACAGTTAAGATTGGCTCATACCAGGTCAAATATAATGGTAATTATAAAAGCTGGGATAGTTTTCTCGTGGGATTATAATAGGGTCAACTGTATAACATCTCATAGACAATAAGAATGTATCTAGGGACCCATTGGTGTTCTCAAAATTTTCATTCATATTTTAATATGATTCAAAACTCTCTCCTATTTATTTGGTTCTTTGTTTTTTCTTTAACAATACTTTATTAAGTATTTATTATGTTCTAGGCATAATTCTGGCCAGTATAGTACATAAGAGTGAACTAAACTAAGTCTCATAAAGGGTAGAGTTTAAATAGGGGTAAGTGTGCATGTGTTGAAAATTACTGTACAGAAAAATCTGAGTAAGGAAACAGTGGTACAATGGTGGTAGGGGTGGTAGTCTTGGTTGCTTGTTTAACTTATGGTGATCAGAAAATAGGCTATTTGAAAATATTCACTTGAATAGAGCCCTGAAAGAAGAAGATAAATTACGATAATATATAGAAGAAGAACTAGCCTGCACAAGGAGAAGAAATAGTAGATTCTTTAAAATGTGGCCATGTGTCTTCTATGTCCAACACCAACTGGGTTCTTCTCTTTCTCTGCATCCCCCTTTCCACATGATCTACTTATTTACCTGTCATCCTCATTAATTTTTCATACTCATACTAAGACATTACTTCCACTTTATCCCTTTCTCCTCTTTCTCAATGTATTAATTTACCTTTAGTTTCCATTGCTTAACTGTATAATTTCATTTATTCAATCTCCCAATTTAAATTCTAAAATGCAAAAACCTTATTAATTCAGCTTCTATTACTTCTTATGACCTTTGGACAGTTTACAAAATGGGTTGGGGAGTTGAAGAGTGTGTTATATGCTACCAAGTCTGATAGTCATGGATATTACTTTATAGCAAGAAATTTGGATGAACATTTATCTTTAAAAGATGTTAAGGATACAGCATAATCCAATCAGTACAGTTATCCATCTTTTCTCTGTACTCTGTCCAATATCTATTAAATGAGTGCCCTGAATTTTTAGATTATAAAATATGTAACCATTTTAGGTCTCTAACATACTGACAATCTAGTAAGAGGCATCTGTACTTTGATTTTAGACCCAGAGTACACAGATGATTGAACTTCAATATAGTAGAGTGGCTAAACTCACCCAATTTACCAGAAACTCAGAATGAAACCTTATTTGGAATAAGGTCTTTGTGGATATAAGTTAAAGATCTCAGAATGAAATCATCCTGGATTTAAAATGGATCTTAATCCCATAACTAGTGTCCTAATGAGAGAAAGCAGATAGGGATTTTAAATACAGAGATACAGAGAGAAAATCATGCAAAGGTGTAGGTAAGAGTCGAGTGATGCATTTATAAAACACGAAGGTCAAGGATTGCCAGAGCAATATCTCTAGGAGAGATGTAAGAAACAGTTTCTTCCACAGAGTTTCCCAAAGGAACCAACCCCAACAACATCTTGATTTCAAATTTCTGGTCTCCTGAATTGTGAAAAAAGTAAATCTGTGTTGTTTTAAGACATCAAGCTTTTGGTGATTTGTTAAAGTAGCCTTAAGTAACTGATACATCTACAAATGAGTGAGGATACATAATCAATTCAAATACCCAAGATAACATCTTCAGAAAATCAGAAAACAGATATAATCAATACACAGCATATACATATATATATATATATATATACACACAATTTTTTCAACTTTTACTGCTAACCTGAACTATTTCCAAGTAACAATTCTTTGCTTTTTGTTTATCTTATTTTTGTTAAACATATCAAACCACTCTCTCTCATAATTATATGTATAAGCATTATACATTTGAAAAACATTTTTCTAAGATAACTTCAAGCAAGTAGGAAGGATATGTAAAATATAATTAGATCATAAAATTAAAGTGAAATAATGTGTGATTAACAAGAATGATATGAACATACATCATGCACAACCATAGAAATGAAAATTTGTACTCCATATGTATACGATGAATCAAAATGAAGTCTGTAAAAATAAAAAATTAAAAAAAGAATAGAGACCAGAAATAAACCCACATGTACAGAGTCATTTGTTTAACTTTTTAATGAAAGTACCAAGTAATCAGATGTATACATTTTTAAACTTGAAAAGAAAAAGTGAAATAAAATTATAAGAGAAAGGGCAAAAGAATAAGGACAAGGGGCAATAAAAAATGATGCTAGTAGCTGGGCACAGTGGCATACACCTGTAATGCCAGTGGCTCCAGAGGCTGAGACAGGATGATCGAAGTTCAAATCCTGCCTCAACAAAAGCAAGACTCTAAGCAACTCAGTGAGACCCTGTCTCTAAATAAAATACAAAATAGGTCTGGGGATGTGGCTCAGGCGTCAAGTGCCCCTGAGTTCAATCCTCAGTACCAAAAAAAAAAAAAATGTTGCTAGTGATGAATATCATAAAGATTTATAGACTTTTATCTGCAATAATACTCTATCCTCAGTCATACTCTCAATTTACATAATCAATAAAATAAGCACATATAAATCACTATAATCAGAAGGAATTTTTCAGGCAGTTATACATGAAGACAATAATATGTGATAAAATGGGCTAAATAATTTCCAATATTATAACAGTAGAAACATGGTTCCAAAGGTAAGTTTCATAGACCTTTTGTAAAGCATAGAAAAGAAAACCATAGTAAAGACAATTATTTTAAGGGGTATGCAGAGAGTTAGGTGGTGATCAAAGAAGGCTGTTCCCAGCAAACTGAATTTTGACCATCTATTTTTGAATACCTAGATTAAAAGGGATGAACTACATGGACTTTCAAGAAAAAAAATTTTTCAAGTGCTTTCAACACAAGTAATATTTCAACAGGTATTGAGCAACATTGCCTTCAAGATTATTTTCCCAAATTGTGACTGCAGTTCTGGGTGTTAATCCCAGTTGGAACACTCACACCTTCATAAACAAATGCACTATGGATGAGTTAATAATCTTTCAAAAGTAGAAGAATCAAATAAGGAATTTTAATTAAACAGGCATGGTGCCATTCCACCTCTGCTCTGAGTTGTGGTGGGAACACAATTCTCTTCTGACAGTTGTTTTAGATCAACCACAGATTGAGTACATAATCAAAACACCAAAATTCTATGCTATATAGAATTGCCAATATAGTTTGAAAAAAAATGAGGCAAATACAATTAAAAACACTTTGAACAAATTAAAATCTTAATAAATTACTCATAGCATTGTATAGCTTTGAGGTATACTATTTCTGACTGTACAGTATGATATTTTTTCTTAGTGAAAACAATATAATTGAGAGATCTTGTCTTATGAAATTGTTACTTCAAAACTCAATAATGGGAGATCATGATAAGTCTACAAAAACAACATTATTATTATCAAAGCTTATCTTTAGTTCTTTATGGTGTTATTTTGTATGATCAGTTGATTAGCCAAATTATAAAAGCATAATATGCATAAAAATATTTACTTTCCTGAATTTTAAATGGAAGAAAGAACACATATATATTAAAACATATATAATCAAGCATTCAGAAAAAGAATTTGAAAGAAGGGTTCCTACAGCAGTCACTGTCAGTGGCCCACAGATATCTCTTCTGCATTCATATCTGTTCTCCAAAGGCCACTTACTGTGAATTCATGTAACCACTCTGCTCGAGGGCTCTTGCTGAAAGATCACATTATGCCTTCAAGCAAGAACGCCAGAAATGCCAGAGAATCAATGCCTCTGGAAGGGTTCATCAATAATGAAGATCCTGAGCAACAATAGCAAAAAGTACACATATGAGAGAGTGGAGAAAAGGGTAAAGTAGGAATTAGTTATTGGCCAGTATACTGTATTGAAAAGTGTCCCTCCAAAGTTGATGAAGAGTGGGATATCAGAATGTGACTTTTGGAAATAGGGTCTTTGCAGATGTGATCAGTTAAGATGAGGTCATATTGAATAATGGTGAACCCTAAATCCAGTGAATGCTGTCTATATAAAAAGGCCTTGTGGAGACACACAAAGAAGAAAACCTTTTAATAGCCGGGAGTTCAATGGGAGTGATGAAGCCACAACCAAGAAGGCCAAGGATTTCCTGGAGTCACCGAGTTAGGGGGAAATTAAGAAGGACATTTTCTTTTATCATTTAGAAGGAACATGGGCCAAGTAATATCATGGTTTCAGACTTTTATCTACAACTGACAGAATAAAATTATATTTTTGTTTTCTTTTTGACAACTAATTCATGGTTCTTTGTTAAGTAGCCATAGGCAAAACAACTGGGTTAATACTGAAAATCGTGACTGAAGTCAGCAGCTTCAGAGGGTAACCTGAAGAATCTCCTCACCTGTCAGTCCCATAAACTGTCCTGTATTAGTCATCTTTTTGTCATTGTGACAAATATCTGAGAAAGTCTACTTAGTGGAAGATTTATTTTGCCTCATGGTTTTAAGATTTTAGTCCTAGTTCAGTTGGCTTCATTGGTTTGGGCCTGAGGTGAGGCAGAATATCATGGTGGAAGGATATTGCAGATCAAAGCAAGGAAACAGTATGAGAGAGAGAGAGAGAGAGAGAGAGAGAGAAAGCGGGGAAGGGCTGGCAACAAGATATAGTCCCCATGGAAATGCCACCAAGGACCCATTCCTTCAACTAGGTCCCAATTCTCTGTCACCTCCCACTAGTTCATTTAGCTGTCAATGGATTAATCCACTGATGAGGTCATGATTCAATCATTTCCCAAAGCCCCACCTCTGAATATCTCAGTTTTGATGAGGGCCAAGCCTTTAATACACAAAGCTTTGGGGGATATTCCTGATCCAAACCCTAACAAATCCTTACTCAGTTATTTCTCTGCTCCATTCTGAATGTTATTACTTCCCACAGACCAGATGTTCACATAGAAGAAAATACTAAAGAGAAAACAAAAACAAAACAAAACAAAAAAAAAACATGCACTACAAAAACAACCTAAGAAACCAATCCTGGGTCTGCTTATTTTGATGGAAGAAAAGGGGAATGAAACCACACCACTTTCAGATTTTGAATGTACATTGGAGCCATTTCCCAGTGAATTATTCCAATTTTTTAATTAATTTGTTAAACTAGTAACTTCTCCACAGTGAAAAGGAAAAGGGTAATTGGAAAACATACTCTTTCTTGGATTGTCCTCTTCTATCAAAGGATTAATATTCCCTGCTTTGTTCTCTTTAATAAAGAGTAAACTTCCTAGTCAAGTCTATGTTTAACTAGAGGACAACCAGACTACGCAGCCTATGGGAAAAACTAGAAATACCAGGGCCTTCCCAATGCTTTTCTAATTTGAGCATAGTCACCATTTCAAACAGTACCTACAAGACCAACCCTCTGAGGGAGGTCCCTATAAAGTTGTTCTCAAACTCTTTAAATTTACACTTTAAATGAATTTCAAAGCCACACTATCAAAGAAATCACTATTATTTATTTTTTATAACAAGTCATGCCAAACTACCACTAATGGGATACAAATTCATTGCAGGTTCTTGATCAAGTATATGAAAGAGGTAATGCCTCAGACAATTCAGGAGATATAATTTTATTCAGGTGATTACAATAAAATGTTTATTAAAGGCTTATGCATTAAAAAGGCACTCTAAAACCTGAGTAAACCAAGGGGTCATAGGGAAGGTTAGAAAACTAGACCCAAATGAAAACATAGCCCACAAAACAAAACAACCAATATTCAAATTTTCAAATTAAAAAAACTCTGATATCCCTAGTTATTGTCACATCACACTATTATGCCCACACAGAAATACAATGACCTCAAAAATAATTTCCTTTATGTATGTGTTCAAGTAAAAATAAAAAAAAAAGTGGTCAAGTTAAAAGTTTTTTTTTATTTTAATGAGAAATTAAAAACCAAACTTTCTCCTTTAAATTTTTCCTATACTGCCTTAATTTAAGAATAACTAACAATGTGGAATTTAATCTGACCCATGTTTCTAGAAAACATGAAAGGTTGTTAAGAAATCTGTCATTACTGTGAGATATTTTTCTTTGTTCCAAGAAAGAGGTAGCTGGAATGGGCCACTTTGATCTTGCATATGTCAAATGATCCTTCAGGATTCTGAATGGAAACTTGCTGTCCACCCTTCCTAGTGACTCCTTCATTATCTGTCTCTGTAAAGCTCTAGGTTTTCTCCTTCTTCTTTGATATGTTCCTACTGAATGTCGTTCCTATTAAAATAACTTGAATAAATCGTCTCATGATTATTAGGGGCATTTTGTCTTTTACAGAAAAGTTAATCAAAAGCCTATATTGAGTTTGAATCCCATTAACAGCAGCTGTTGTCTGAGTCATCTCCACTAGCTCTGTGGCTGTGATTCAACACTTTGAAAGCTGATTCCCTACAAAGTGGTTAGTAGGTTCTCATATGGGTCACTCTTTCCTCTTTACAAATTTACAAGTAGTTACTAGGATGCAGAAGAATATCATGAAATCAATTCCACAGACATGAAGTGTAAGAAATGCAGGCAAATCCACAGGTACATGAGTGGTTTACACCCTAAGTATCAATTCCTTTAACTGCTCACAAACAAATATGTTTAATGAACTAATATGTATCTCAATCTACACCCACATGTTTCTAATACAATTCTGAAAATAGACTAGAAAAATTCACAATCAATATTTTAAACTGTATTTTTCTGTCTCTTTTCAAAATTAACAGCTTTATTGAGGCAAAATATAAATATAAACCACACATATTTAATGTATATAATTTGTTTAGTTTGGAGATATATATATGAATGTACATTTATTATATTATACATACTACATCATATATATTACATATAACATATATATCTATATATATGTTTATCTTCCTATGAAAATCATCACTATAATCAAGGGACTAAGCATATTTATCATCTGCAAGTTTCCTTTGGTTATTATTTTTGTTTTCTTTTTCTGTGGAAAGACCAATTAACATGAGATCTACCTTATTAATAACTTTTTCAAATATTGTGACCTCAGGCATTATGCTGGACAGAAAATCTTTAAAGTTATGCATCTTGCATAACTAAAACTTATACTCATTGAACAAACCCCCATTTTCCCCAGCACTCAGTCCCTGACAACCACGATTTTATTCTCTGTTTCTTTGAGTTTGACATCATATAAGTGAAACCTATTTGTCTTTCTGTGACTGACATTTTTCACTTAACATAATACCCTCCAGGTTCATCCATAAGGTGGCATATGGTTGGACTTTTTATATTCAAAAACTAAATAATAGTTCAATAATGGTATACTACTTTCTCCATTCATTCATCAATGGTTATTTAAATTATTTCTACAATTGGCCAATAGTAATAAAGATACAATGAGCATGAAAGTGCAGATATTTCTTTGAGATTCTTATTTCAATTCTTTTAACTATATGCCAATAAATGAGATTGCTAGTTCATATATTAGTTCCATTTTTAATTTTGTGAGGTCCATCTGTAATGATTTCCATAGTAGTTTCACCATTATACATTCCCACCAACAATATACAAGGTTTTCCAATTTCCCCACTTTTGTCAATATTTATTTTCTTACCCTTTTGATAACAGCCATCCTGACAGGTGTGAGATGGTATCTTTCTGTGGTTTTGATTTGCATTTCTTTGTTCAATAGAGATTTTCATATAACTGTTGAATATTTCCATGTCTTCTTTGAAAAAATTCTGCATAGGTCCTTTGTCCACTTTTAATTTCAGTTATTTATATTTTTGCTATTGAGTCATAGTAACTCCTTATGTAATTTTTATTAACCCCTTCCTGTGTATATAAGTACAAAACACTTTTTTTCATAGGTTGCCTTTTCTCTCAGTATTATTTGATTTCACCTGTGCAGTACCCTGTTAATTTGAAGTAGTCCCACTTGTCTAGTTTTACTTTTGTTCATATGCTTTCAATGTCATATACATGAAATTTGTTTGCAAGACCAATGACAAGAAGCTATTCCCTTATGAATCTTTCTGGGAGTTAAGATTCAGGTATTACCTTTTAAGCCTTTTAATCTATTTAGAGTTGATTCTTGTGTATAGTGTCTTACAAGGACACAATTTCATTATTTTGTTTTGGTCATCCAATTTTTAGGAAAATGAAATACATAAACTGTGATTCAAATTTGAACAGCCATGCTAAAGCAGATTCATATTACCAATGACTCTCCTTCAATCACTTCCCATTGGTGCATTTAATGATCAGTAGCAGTTTCCCATAAGAATTTTATATTAGTAAAGTTTCTTACATGACAATAATGGTTATAATTATTTTTGTATTTTATTTGTTTTTTGAGAACCAATATTCAATTTTTATATAGAGAAGCTATAACCTCAGTAAAATTTTATTATTTAGCTATTAATTTATTTAACTATCTAGTCATAATCATCAAATTTAACATTAGGAATATGGGGACATACAATTCTCTTGGCATTTAGAGTTAGAGCTGGCTTTAATTTATCCAAAATCTGCAGTAGAAAAGAGAGATTTCTGAGGTAATTCTCAAATAAGAAAAATACTGAAATCAATCCAATTTCTCTTATTCTCTCTGTCCTTTGACATTGCTGTGTAAATGATGTCATTGCAAAGTTTCTGGGGGATACAGGGATTTGGTTAAAACCAGAAAGGAAGCAACGGGGGTGTAGCTCAGTAGTAGAGCATTTTTCTAGCTTACACAGGCCCTGGGTCAGACCCCCAGCACTTGAGGGGGAATAAAAGAAAGGGAGGAAAAAAAAACAAAAGGGAAGTGGAAGAAGGCAATATTTTCTTATTCAAATATATATGAGAGTTAACAAATATAAACACCTTTAAAAACTACAATTTATAATTACTTAAAAGCACAGAAGTGAACAAAATTTCCCTCCCATTTACTATTCATTAATAGTAAATACCAAAGATTATAGTCCATAAATTAATTTATATGTCTTCTAAATGAATACCTACCTCTAAAATATATTCTTTATAGAAGACATTACACCATTGTTCTATCACTCGTGCCACCAGCCCTGATGTTCAAGTAGCCCTGATGTTCAAGTCTGTCAAAATTCCTTGTATCATAACCCGAGGCAAATGTAAGGCTCATTCCTCTTTGTAGATGTCTTTAAAGGTCCATTTCTCTTTAAGTTAAAAAAGCAAATGACAAAAGGTAAAGTAATTACTTGTTCCCTTATTCATTTCCCCTGATTTATTTTGATTGGACTTCAGTCATTTCCTTCTCCAAAGTTATACATAAAAACACTATTGCTTCCAAATAAATAAATTTATCTTCAGCACTTACTATTTTCTAAGCATTTGATTATTGAACATGGTCACTGATGTATTCATTATGGAACAATACAAAAAATGTGGCACCTTCCTTACCCCAACACTATATTATATTCTAGTAGTTATAGAGTAGTGAAATAACCAAGTTGTTTTTGATAGCCAAATAGCAATATTCATGTAACTTTTTCATGATTTTTTTTCTAAGATGACCTTTAGGATCATATGAAATTGTTTATCTTTTTGCTTTTTTAAAATTTTCTCTCTTTTTTTCTCATCTGTATTATTAAACACAAATTAGAAAATGAGTAAAAATGCAAATGAGCAAAAGCATTGTTTTTAAACACTGGAAATGAAAAAATAGAATCTGATTTCTTCTGGATTTTCATTCCAGGATGCATGGCATCAGGAGAGTAAAAGGCAGCAGGTCAGAATTAGAAGTACAGAAACATCAATTGATAGCACTGTACAACTAAGGGTTGGTGTTTGGTGGACACCGAGAGAAATGTGGAGTTGGATGGAAAGAAGAGCACCATGAGTAGATGGTCAGGTCTGGAAGATGCATGATACTAGAAATATAGTAGTACAACAGAAAAAAATGCTTTTTTCTTTTCTTTTTTCTTGCAGTCATTAAGAAACTCTATATGTTCTACTGTTTCTATACCCCTTGCTGGTGGTAGAGATTCTCTAGGCCCAAGACTATTGAATTTTAGAAGCAAGACACAAGAAGCAAACATGGAAATCTTGTACATGCCATCATCATCATCATCATCATCATCATCATTATCATCATTATTATCATAAGCATGTTATCCTCAGTACCATCATTTATAAATTTGTGCCTTGAGCATTGAGCTAAGTAATTGACAATCAACTTCTTCAATTATTCATTTATAATTACTCAATAACTACATGGTTGATAGCTAATAAAGTGAACTTGCAATAGTTCTTATACCTAATTAAATATAATCAGAATGAGTTAATGATTGAGTTTAAAAGCTCATCTCTTAAACTTTATTATCTTGTTTTCTATTATTTGATTTTTTTCCTTTTCAAGCATGGTTAGGCAACATCTTTAGGTGCCTAGGTAAACCTCATTTCTCCATCAGGTCAAATATGAAGATAAAGTTATACCTGTAACCCTTAAAAACAGGTCCGGTCGAAAGCCTACACTTGTAAAGATCCAATAAAAGACACTGGGCTTTCAAAGTAATTTTATACATTTGGGAAGTCTCAAGTGAACTATTACTTTTGGCTAAAGTAAAGTTTCCCATACAAACATGCCACATTTTGCTTTTAATTGAAGTTTGACTAACCACATATAATATCACTGTGTAGGGCATGGTGTTCAAAATTAATCATGGAGATTCTATGATTGTATTTTGTCCTTAGTTTTATATTTGACTAATAAAACTTGAAAACAATATTGCCTCAACCCTTTTATTTTTAGACATGTAGAATATATACTCCACCTTCAGTTTATAGAATGAAAAAAATTCATAAAATTTAATCTCTAAGGAAATAATCAAAAGACACTCTCTTTTTCACAGATTCATTCATTCATTTATTCACTCAGCAAAAATGTATTGAATGTAATCCATTGGTCTGACATTAGTCTAGTCTCTGACAGAAAAGTAATGGATGAATCAAAGAGTGTAAACACTATATCAGCCAAGTGGAAATGTTACTGGAAAAAAATAAAGCAGAAAAGGTGATAGGTACAGAGCTTGTTATATGATAGGAAGATCAATGAAGAATTCTTTGAGATGGGGGCATTTGAAAAGAAACCCCCAAAAACTGAAATGCAAAGATACACTGGGGTTTTGGTTGGATCTCAAATTTTCCCCAAAGATCATATGTTAAAATTGTGGTTGCCAGCCTGAGGTGCTATTGGGAGTTGATGGAACTTGTAAGAAGTAGGCTACAGTTGGAGGAAATCAAATCCTTGAAGGTGTGCTCTTCAAGGAGATATGGGGACTCCAGTCCTTCCCTTTTGTTCTGCTCCTTGGCCACCATGAGAGTAATTTCTGTTTTGCCATAGGCTCCCACCATCATATACTGACTCTCCACAGGACCAAAAGCAATGGAGCCAACCAAACATGGACCTTTGAATCTGTGAGCCAAAATAAATTCACTTTAAGTTGTTTATCTTACATATTTTGTCACAGTGATGGAAAGTTAACTGACATTTGAATAAGTGTTTTAGGAAAAGGGAAATGCAACTACAATTATTGAAGCAAGAGTGTTCTTAGATTTTTAAAATAAAATGAAGAAGGCCAGGATGGTTTGAACTCATGAAATAGGGGACCAATAAATAGATGAAAGCAGAGAATAATAGAAGCACTCATATCAGGAGGTATGTCATGAGCCCCATAGATAAACTTGAGCAGAGGAATGATATGATCAGTCTTGTATTTTCAGAATCATGATATCTTCTTCACTGAGCACAGAAGGAGTGATTAAATTATGGGATCATGGTGGGTAGATAAACCAAAGACAATAATTGTCATATTGGTAACAGCTGTGAATATTTGTCGTGTATTTTGAAGATATAATCTTCAGGACTTGCTGCTAAATGGAATATGGTGCATGAACGAAAGATTTAAGGTTTTTGACAGGACCAGCTGGAGAAATGGGCATATGTTGTCCTGGGTTGCAGGAGACAGAAGAGGAAGAAGCATTGAGAAGTTTAGAAATTGCAGTTTGTTCTTTCGACATATGCCAAGTGTAAAGAAATTATGTGAGAAAGATATTATTGAGCCATGTTATCAAGCCATAAAATAAAAGAAAGGTAGATTAAATGTAGTAATAATAATATGTCCTCATGTCTTAAAATGAATCAATTTCTAAGCTAACTTATTTATGTGTATTATCTAATAATTCATTAAAATAATAATGATCTACATGTACCCAGGTCTTCACTTTTGACTTAAAGCTTGCATACATACCATTATACTATTTGGTTTTCATCACAATTTGCTGAAGTAGACCCATCTTTTTATCCCTATTTTTTAATGTGTAAACCAAGACTCAAAGACATTAGTTCATTTGAGGAAGATGGCAAAAACATATCTTCTAATTTCTAGACCGAACTCTATTCACTGTTCACTGTTCCACATACACAGGCAGTTGAATCTCTTTGTACTTAGGACCTTCCTTATTTAACACCATGGTGTAGATTTTCTACCTTCCTGTAAGTTTTCTTTGTTTGAATGACAACCAACAATTTCTCAATATAGAATAGTTAAGTTGTGAACTGTTCAAAGTTAAGGAGTTAATCTGCTTTTCAAATATTCCTTAGGATATCCTATAGGTTATAGTGGTAACAAATATGAAAAAAGAAATACTAATTTATAGGAAAAATAAGAAGGCAGAAGGTGAGAAGGTGGAAAAATAAATTTCCAGGGGACATTATCATAATTAATAATCACATGAAGGAAAAGGAGGATGATACACTATTTTATTCTCATATTTTATATCTATATATGTATGAATCAAGAAAATTAAACACATTCTCAGTTATGCTGAATGTGATAATCTTGTTTATTTTAGTCACAATAGATTTTTAATTAGTTTTCATTTTTTGTTTGGGCAAAGGTTACTCCTTTGAGGTCATTATGGTGTATAGAAACATTTCTGTTTCAGGCACTGTGAGAATGAATTCACATGATGGTGGCAATGGATGGCCAAAGAGGAATAAAGGCAATTCTTCCAGAAAGTATAAAAGAAAAGCCATCCATGAGGAAAATGTGCAAATTATATCCAGAGAGCAAATAAAGAATAGTTGTTGTGCTTCACTAAAAACAAAGAGAAATATAAATAAATTATGTCTAAATGTCATATCTGTCAAATATTGGAGAGTCCAAAAAGTCAAAGGTAACAGGAAAATTAGTCTTGGAATTAAAATAGGAATCAATATAGTCTGGAATCCATGGACAAAATCATAAGGAAAGTTTGATTTCAGGAAAAACTATTTTGGAGGCAGCCACCGTTAGCCATCACTGTCTAATGGGTCCTGTTGGAATCTCCACTTGAACGCTGCTTCCAATATTCCTGCTGGGCCCAACACTCTAGAAACTAAGAATAAGTAAATTCTAAAGGTCTCAAGAATGGCATTCAATTCACCAAAACTTTTTTTTTAACAGATAGTTTTTTTTTTATTTGTTCAAATTATACATGACAGCAGAATGCATTTTTGACACATCATGCATAAATGGAGCATAGTTTCTCATTCTTCTGGTGTACATGATTTAGAATTACACCAGTCGTGTAATCATATATGCATACAGAGTAATAATGTCTGATTCAGTCTACTCTCCTTCCTACCCCTTATCCCCTCCCCTCCCTTCACTTCCCTCTGTCTAATCCAAAGTACCTCTTATTCTTCCCAGTTTCCCTGCCTTATTGTGAATTGGCATCTGCATATCAGGGAAAACACTCAGCCTTTGCTTGACCAAGCCTTATTCATCTGCTTTCATCTGACCAAGACAACCTGAACAATCACTCAAGTTTACTAAACTTTAGACAGATTTCATCCTGACTATAGGATCCTGAACTTCTATTTCTAGAATATTTACTTTACAAAACTTGCAACTATAAATTTTTCCTCTGCCCTTTTGAGATGTAAATATTCTAGCCTTTTGCCAGTTTTACTGCTAAGGAATGTCTTTTGAGGAGGACCTGGGAGATATCCCTCTGAAATATGATCATCAAAGATTGCACAACTATTTGCCAGTTGAGAAGGTACAATTTTAAATTCTATTATATAAGTGCCTGTTAGTGAACACAGATGGTCTAACTGCATTTTTAGTTAAGTCATCTCCCCAATATTCTTCTGTAATTTCTCACTAGCTTACTCCAGTACTTAAAAACTCTACCATTTTTTTTTTTTTTTTTTTTACTTTCTAGGAAGTTGAACTCAATCTCTTTCCGCTACTGCAACATTCTTAAATAAAGCCTTCCTTGTTGATTTATCTTGTCAAATGCAACTTTTCTTTGACACACTCCAGCTTCTATGGAACATACTATATTTTTACAGGTGAATGCAGAATCCTACTTTTCACTAAGACTGAGAATGCAAAAAGAAAACATGTCTCTAAACACAAAAAGGAAGTTTTATGCTGTGGCTCAAGCAGACTAACATCCACTATTTCCCTATCATGTAATGTCTAAGGGAGAATTGTTGTTTTTTGCCATATTGAAGATTAATTCTGTTGTAAGAATGAGAGCCATTTCCCTACAGCACGAATTGGCTTGAAGAGTGTTAGATTGGGTTCTGTGATAATAAGCAGCTTCAAAATTATCTCATCTAGCTTGAGTTAGTCTGTGGTTGGAAGTAATAAGTAATTCCTAACATAATGATAGCTAGTATTTTCTGAGTACTTACTAAGCACTTAGAACTTTTAAAAACTTTTTAAAAAATGAACTGTTTTTAAAGGTTAGAACATACTAAAGGAATTCTTTCTAAGTCCAAACAACAACCAAAAATAAAAAGATACATCAATTATCACCACTTACTTCACAGATTGTGAATTGATTCACATATAGCCAACAACCTAATTAAAAAGTTTAAAACAAAATTAGAAAAATATTAATGTAATAGATATATCTGATCTTTGATCTGATTCCAAAATTCTTACTCTTATAATAACAACAATATTACTACTATAAAAATAACAAACTACAAGAATCACAATGTGTTCCTTTCAAAGAAAGATAAAATGGTCACCTTTTTGTGTTCTAAACACAGTAGCAAGAACTGTGCTCCTGGTTGAGTACTTTCACTAGTCCTGATTCAAGTTTCTTTTTTTTTTTTTTAAACTAAGGATCTAACCCAGAGTGGCTTTATCACTGTGTTACATCCTCAGCCTTTTTTATTTTTTATTTTGAGACAGGATCTCACTAAGTTGCTGAGGGTCTCACCAGGTTTTTGAGACTGGCCTCAAACTTGCAATCCTCCTATCTCAACCTCGCAAGTCGCTGGATTACAGGCATGTGCCACTATGCTGGACCTGATCCATTTTAATGTGTGAATCCATTTATTGCATTGTATGTTTTTTTAACTTGTTTTAGATGTTAATATCCCTTTATTTTATTCATTTATTTATATGCAGTGCTGAGACTCAAACCCAGTGCTTCACACATGCTAGACAAGCACTCTATCACTGAGTCATAACCCCGTCCCTGCTTCTATTGTATGTTATAATCCATTTATTGTTTATTGTATATAAAGGTTTTGAATGACAAACATCCACAAGTTATCTTTCCTCCAGGAAATGGGGCTTTCCTTTAACCCCTCAACTAGACCTAATTTCTCTTCTTTTCTTTTCTTTTCTTTTCTTTACTTTTCATTTCTTTCTCTCTCTCTCTCTCTCTCTTTCTTTCTTTCTCCCTCACTCTCTGATTACCATGTATTAATTGCACATAATAATGGAGTTCAATGCTATAAATTAACATCTGCAGACATTGTACACTGACCAAATCCAACTTTATTTTATCCACCCTCCCCCACTACTTCTTTTCTCCTACTAATAACTGCTCTACACCCAGGTGAACTTTCTTAGCTCCTTCATATGGTAGAGAACATGGTATTTCTTTTTCTATGGCAGATGACTGACTCTATTCCACATACCTTCCTTGTTTTCAATTTATTTTTGAACCTACCCAGATTAAGATTTGCTTTTACCTCTCCAATCATTTATAGTCTCAATCCTTAACTTTCACTGATTTGATATTTTAGTAATGATTATTAAATCTTCCTTTTCCTTTTCTTTGTGACAGCCTTTCTCTTGATTCTTGTCTCATCTCATTGGCTCAACCTTCTTGGGTTCCTTGGCTGGATACATTTCACCTTCCTGAATTACAGTTTAATGTCTATTACAATGTTCTATTACAATAACTCTGTAGGAGGTCTCAACCCACTACAACTTTTCAAATGCTGTCTAAATATTAATTACCCTTAAATGTTCACTTGTAGCCAAAACCTTTCCTCAGTACTCTAGATTTATACATGTATACATTTACCTATACAATTACCAATATCTACTTTAGGAGACAGTTACAGGTATACATAATTTAAAATAAACTCTATTTTAAAAGCACACAAAATTGTATACCATGTTAGTTTCAAATTTTATGCATGTATTAAACTCTATCAATGATCATGGCCACTTCAATTAGGACCCATCTGCATCTGTCCTGTTTCTCCATGTTAAACACAGCTATGCCCACTATGCTGAAAAGAGGCTATAATTGAAAGCAGGATGTCTTTGCATTAATCCACTTGTTGTGAGCCTCCAAAGTGACCGATTAATAGGATTTTTTAATGTTTTGTAAGAAGAGTACATCTGAGAATTATTTTATAGTGTTAAAACAATGACCTGTGAAACATACCAGTGGAATGTAATTGGGATAAATATTTTTCACTACAAAAATGAATTTATCAAGTTAAGGAGTGACACTAAAACAATTTGTGACTAGATTTAAAAGTAAATTTGATTTATCTACTTTACTTTTTTTTCTCTCAGACTGCCTAAGCCAGGAATCACTTGAAATAGCTCTTAATACCATGGCTGTTTTATACTCCAGTCCTATAAGAAAAATAGCTGATTAATATCTTCATTTAATTAGTGATTTTTCTCTTCATTGAAAACAACAATTAAGAGGCCTGTGTTAATTTAGTATGTAATAATCCTAATGCCACCTATTTCCACTCATAATTTTTTCAAATGGGTTCATTTTTGGAAATCTAACCTAAATTTTTAAAAAGGCATCAAAAAGCTGAAATATAATTATCAACATAACTGTTATAAAATAGAAAGAAACCAAGATAAGTATTTTCTATTAATTATTTAGTTTTTGCATAAGTTAGAGTTTATTAAGATCAAGACATTATGGAAGAGGGATGAACAACCTTGACTTTATGTGAAAGGACTCTTACCCAGAGGGTCGTTTGACCTGAGTTCACAAAGTCTCCTATGTTCATGTCCTCCAAATCCTGTTGATCTAGATCTGGAATCTTGGATTCTCAGCTTTGGACTGAGTACTACCCATCATGTGGAACCCACTTGCTATTAGGGGCCTTCAACTCAAGGCACAGGAGTTTGGAGACCATTCCTGATAATACCACAGGGACTAGGTATTTCATATCTGAGAGCAGAATATATTTCTTCCATTATCCTGTAACTTAGGCTTCCCACATAACTTCATTTCCATTCAGTAGTTTTCTTCTGGTTTCCCATATTCTTGAGCCCACTCTTGACAAGCTGTTCATTAGCTTGGGCTTTCTATTGCTGGAATTCCTCCACACCCTTCCTGGTATCTTTTTCTTTATTGTGAACTTAGGCCTTTAGCTCCAGTTTAGGCAAAAATCTACTTATCTAAAATAAATTTCCAGGATCCAATTGTCTGTCTGTCTACCTGTCTGGGTCTTGACAAACAATCTGATTAAAAAAAGTCCTGTTGGCAATTAGTGTGCCAGAGTTTTGTGTGTCTGAGCTGGCCTCATTCTGTGTCCAAGCATCCTTACTGAAGTGATTCAATATGGGATCAGAATTCTTTAAAAAGTTTAACTGCTCTCCCCTTGCACAATAATGAGTGATTAGTGGAAAACTTTATAGAACAATAAATGACCTTGCCCAGAACATAGGAATCCAAATCTAGCTGTCATGTCAGAATATGTCTTGGAATTTTGTTGCCCTTGAGATAGATGCTATTAAGAGGCATTTATTTATTTAAAGAGTTCTAGACCATGATGCAGCTGAATATTTTTAAACACCTTCATAGGAATTTCAAATTAAATTATAAAGTGATAACCCTCCTGGGTCCATAATAGTTTTAGTTACACACACATCATTTAAAAGCATTGTGTTAGGTTCACAATAGAGAGAATTATTAGAACTCCTACAGAAGCCATTTGTCTTACTATCCTATCTTAAGAATTCATGTTGGAAATTAACTCTAAAAAACAAACTTTGGTTGAATGTATGGCAGTAAGGGTTTATGCTCTCTCAAAAAGAAACAAAGTAAACACTTTTTTTTAGAGAAATTTTGTTATAAAAACTTTTATGTACAAATGAAAACATTTATCCTTTATAAGGGTACTCTTTCTTTGTTATCAAGGATGTCTTTGCATCATGGTTACATTACCTAAGAGATGACAACCAAAGGTTTTCTAATAACTATATGCATCCATCTAGTTTTCAGCCTACAAAATCTTTCTCCTTCAGTCTTCCTGAATGTAGAAATTTCTCCATGGTTTATGAAGTAGCTCTTAGCAGCATTTATTTCTCCTTTTCCCTCATTTTTCCACCTCTAATCAGTTTTTTTTTTCTGTTATACAATGAATTGTAATGAAAGAGTGAAATGCTCTCCAAACAGTGCTAGAAACTCATCAACATCTGACTACACAAGTTTCTAGGGAGATACTGTTTTCTAGAAACACCTGGCCATGAACAAGGAAAATAATTCATGACAAAGAACCTGAGAGACAAATAAGAAAATATGAATGATTGGATCATTGTTACAGAGTGAACACAGAGTAGAGTAAAGCAAAAATCTGGAGATAAACAGGATTATGAAGTATGGAGAAACAAGTAAGTAAAGGTACCTTGAAAAATAGGGAAAGGGAAGTCAGTGATATATAACCTAGGCTGAGGTCAAACACAGAGAGATGGTAAGAGCCACATCAAAGCTGGGTTGTGATCAACTCACCCCTTGACATATCACCTTGTAATATTTCTGGAATATGGTGGAATGAAGTCATGAATAAAACTTCCAAACTTAGAATTTGTTAATACTAAAAGCCATAATAACCCTCTAGTCAAGTCATTTACTTGCTCCTTCAGAAGAATAATGCCAATAATACCAACAATACCAATATTTTCCTGTGATTTTACGAAATGTAACAAAGGTTCATTATATATCTTCCACCTTATACAAACTTCCATAGTTACTTGTTTAAGTATTTAAAATTGGGATGACAGAGAAAATCATGTATTAGCTGAGCCTGTGGTAGGCAGGAGAAGAGGAAGGAAAAACACTATTCAACCTCCACAGAAATTGTTCTCTGAAGTAATGATTTCTAATCTGTGAATTTGACCCCGAGTATCTTTTCTGATCCTACTTCTTGTTGAGCTCCAAAAACAAGCATGAGATTTCTCTCTAAATTGATGCAAACTAAGAGGCTCCAGTCTTCTTGACCTGTGCTCAGGTCTCATTGTATTCTAATAATTAAGCTTGGAGTTCTTTTATTTTGCATATTATTATTGAATATTTCTCAAATTGTGATTTATCTTATGATAGACACACACACACACACACACACACACACACACAAACACATTTATGAGCAAAATAGTTTTAGTGATTTCAGACCAAAGGAATAGTAGTAAATATTTCAAAGCATCCAAGAAGGGGTGTATGTATACATGTTATGAATAAAATATTCTGAATGGTCATTGTTTTCCAAAGTGAATTGAAAATATATTTTAATTATATCTTAGCCTTTAATGAAGTGTATATTTTATTAGAAAGTGGCATTTACCAATTTTGAGATATTTCCTTGTAATGCAACATTACATGCACTTTGAAAAAGTGTGAAGACACTAATTAAGATATTTGAGCCTGCTAAGACAATGGACACACTCAGATTTGGGGGAGTCATTCCCCTTATAAAATCTATTGTAAATATTTCTATACTGTTTCTTTACTTGATCAAATTATTGTACCTTTCCCTTTTAGCCACCTGGAACAATTTTCCAATGTAGGATTTTTCTATCAGTATCCACTGGAAAGTGCCACATCTGTCTGGCTTTATGTGTGCTATTCCACAGGGTGTCAAAGCAATCTGAGGGCTGGCCAGCAATGAAGTCCACTGTGTGCAGTTATGAGTTCTTCATTTTCCATCCTGCCAGCTCTCTGTTTAGTTGTTTTTGCATTCTATTATTGTTCTCTTGACATTTCCTGCTTTGTTTCAGTTTATCCCTCTGTGGATATTTTTAAAAGAGTTAGACATTAAATTAAATGCTGTGTATTTCCTTCCACATAGAGTTCATCTCATTCTTTTAGCCATCTTCGTATTTAATGTCTCATTTGAGTGATAAATACGCTTAGAACTAGCTCAGTAAATTGAGATACCTGTCTTTTGGTAGATTTTTAAAATGTGTATTACTATTTGTATTTTTACTTATTTCTAAAAAACTGTAATTTGAAACACTTTTTTTTATAAAACAAAAAGAGTTATTTGGTAGTTTTGAGTGTTATGTATTAGGCATCCTGTGTTTTCCATATCTCACCTCTGTGAAGATAAAATTTATGTTATGATAATGACATGGCTCCTGGCTACCAAGCCATGCAGTTTTCCTACTGCTCCCTACAGACAAGCAGTGGTGGAGTGGTGGAGTACTGGAGCAGCAGAGCAGTGACCTGAGTTAGGTTGGAGCACGGGGGCACACAAGGCCTCCTGGAGCCCGCCATACAGTCCTAGTAGGATTAAGATGCAGTGAACCAGCGCTGAGGCAGGCCAAGGTATGCCAACTGGTCATCCTGCAGTGGCCAGGCCCCAGCTCAGTGCTGACACCAACTGCTGAAGCCCACTCCACACAGCGCAATAGACCAGAACCTGCAAGCATAGACCACCAGTGTATTCAACTTCCAACTCCCTGACCTGCCCCAAGAAAATGAATGTGGGGCAGACCTGAATGGAAGCCAGGACTTGAGAGTTGACCAATACTTAGTACATTTCCAAACCCTAATTAGCATAAATTTGGACTAATAGCATTAATAAGTTTCTAAACCCTAATTAGCATAAGTTTGGACCAAGAGCAGTGACCCCTGTATAAACCCTTAGACTAACAACCTTGAAGCAGAAAACCTGCTATAGGATCCCCTCTTTCACTGCAGGAGTTGTTTTTGTTTCTATTCTTCAATAAATCCTACTCTTATACTTACCCATCCTGGTCTGTGGATTTCATGCTTCAAAGTCATGAAACCCAGAAAGAGCAGGACACACTTCAGCTTATGCAGACCCCACCAGTCCCAGAAGCAGTGCATCATGTTTCACTTCGAATCTCTGGTTTCAGTAAGACTAGCAAAGACCTTTATTCATTTCCTTCTACATTTACATATTCATTAAAAGAATTATCCCTCTAATAAATTTTCTAGAATATTCTAGACTTCTTGGGTTAGATTATGAAGTCTTCTTGGCAAATCATGTGTCAGTCAACATTTTCCTCTCCTACTTCTCCTTGTACTGTAAAGGTCTTCCTGCTTCAAGAGAGAAAGGCCTGTTATTTCTTATTTCTTTATTCCACAAATAGTCCAGAACACTGCTGGATCACTGGTGTTTCAGAAGTAATCTAATATTAATTTAGACTCAAATTTATAAATTGAGGCCACTTGGATATAAAAAAATAAAATAATCTGCTGGTGACTTGGGAGACTGAGGCAAGAAAACCACCAGTTTGAGGCCAGTCTGGGCCACTTGGCAAGATCCTAGCTCAAAATTAAAAAATAAAAAGGGCTATGGGTGTAGCTCAGTGTAGAGTGCCACTGGGTTCAATCCCCCATACAGCTGGGGAAAAAGCCACAAAAAAAAAACCATAAAAAAAATCTGCATTTTTCCAAAGAAAGTAAAGTGATTTCAAACCTATTTTTAACATTATGTTTAACACTCCCTCCTTCAGACAGGTGGAAAAAATATATTCAACAAAGATGTAATATATTTCATAAGGCCCTATTTCCAAAAGGATAAATATTTTATGCAATCACTTCTACTGATTTAACTGGGCAAATTTCCATTAGTGCAAATATCAAGCTGGGCTGTGAGGGATAGTTTGCTCCTTCATTTAACAGAACTAAATATATATTTTATCCCCACTGACCACTGAGACAAAGCACAAGTTAGTCAAAGTCACTAGGCCATTCAAAATAAAATCACATAAGCAGATTAATTCTAAATTGCACATAAAATTATTACATTTTAGGAGAAGCAGATACTGCTAAAAGTCTCCTTTGGAAGTAAGAATAGACACCAAGGATCAAAATGCATATGTTGGTGTTTACTTTGTTTTTGTTTTTAGAATATTGATTTTCAGCCCAATTTATTTCTTCACATTATATAATAACTGATTTCCTAAGGGAACAGATAGTCACCAGCATGCCAAATAATATTCCTTAATAAGCATTTGGCATTTGTGTTTCTAAATATATATGTAAACAAATTTCCAGACTTTGAAGAAAAACCCATGATCTCTTTGGAAAGTTCAAACTCTCATTTCTATGTATAGAATATTCTATGTTTCCTAGTGGATAGCAAATTAGAGAAACTTATCCTATGCAGTGAACTGTACATACTTAAAGTAGTTGGATATTATTCCAAAATTCATAAAAAGTAGTTATCCTTCCTAAGTTGAAAAATAATAGCTTGTTTCCTTATCCTACAGGAAATACTTTAGTTAAGTTAGATGACCTATAAATATTTCTATTCTACTTTCATGAAAATTCAGACTGTAAAGAAACAATCTTAACATAGTCATTAAATTACAGTCTCTAGAACTAAAAGGAATAGCCAAAACTTCCTTTGACAAATGATGAACCTGATATCCTAAACTGCCAAGGTACTTCTGCTGGGTCCTTGACAGAGCAGCATAGAAAAATTAGTTTAGGTTTGTCTCCACTAAATTATGTTAGATGGTGGTAGGCTATATAATATAATAACTGTTAGCTTTGGTTTTCCTTCACTTACAGAATAATAACTATCATTGATATTGCTCTCCAAGTATTTCATGCTCATCTCCTTCTGGTCACTTGGTAGAGTGTACTCCTGAGCTCACTTTGAAGTTAATTGTGGCCACCTGACATCATTTGCTCAACAAGGTGAGATCATAAGTGATTTGTATCATTACTATTAAGATTTGAAATCCAGTACATGTTTTCCAGAGATTTCTGGCTATTCCACAGGCTTATTGTGACCCTGAATGTAAAACAGAAATAAACCTTTGTTGTTTTAAGACACGTAGATTTGAGGGTTGTTTCTGCAACATACTCTTGTTTATATTATATAATCCACTCTCCCAGATGATTCACATGTAAAAGAAATAGAATGAAACTCACAAAATCTGGAACATCTAATATACTGAAGGAATGTTAGATTGAATCTCATTATCAAAATGAATGTCATGCTTTCTGATGGCCAATATGACTATATAAAAATACTGGTGATATTCCCAGTATAATCTGCTGCCTCTTCATTACAGTCATTTTAATATAACTTAAGGTTTAAATAAGCAATTTACTATACAATAAATTTAAAAATCCTACTGTTGGTTTATGTGTTTCAAGCATGAAAATTATAAAAAGCAAATGTAAAAGAATTAGTTTTTCTCTAAGTTTAAGAACTAAGTGTTCATCCAGACTCAGCATCTCCATGTAGTTGCCCTGTAAAGTCCTCAAATCACTATGTGAATAAAAAGAACTTATAGATTTTAGGGGGACAACACAACTCCCACCCATGCAATCCAAATTTCAATAAGACACATTACTAGCTCTCAATATCTTTTTCCAAAAACTATAGCAAACTGCTATTGGGTTGACCTCCTTAATATCTCTGAAATTGGAACAATTTTTCTCTTTATAGCTATTACCCCATTCTGCATCACCTACATTTCCCATATGAATTACTATTCCAATATTAAAAGGTCTTCCTCCTCAATCTTGTTCATTTTTAACCCATTCTATAAAATGTATCCTGTGTGAGATTTTTGGGGCATTTTTTTTATTAGTTCATTATAGTCCCACATAGTAGTGGGGGATCATCTGACATACTCATAAATGCATAAAACGAAATATTCTCCATTTCAATTCCCAGTACTTCCCCCTTCCCTCCGCCTACCTCCCTTCTTCATTCCTCTACTCTACTTGTCTTCCTTCTATTTATTTATTGTTTTTAAAATTGGAACATTATAGTTATACATAAAGTAGAATTCATTGCAATATTTTCCTACATGCACATAGCAAAATTTGGTCAATTTCATTCTGCAGTTCCTCCCCTTTCCCATGTCCCCTCCTTCCCTCTCAATATAGCTTGAAATAGAGTACTTACTTTCCTAGCATGTGTGAGACTCTGGGTTCAATCTTGAGTACCATTTAATCCTAATGTGAGCTTATAAAAGTGCAGATATGATGATTTCACTGGCCTTTCTGAAATGGTAAAGTAGAGCTACATTTCCCTCAGATAAAATCCAAATCTCTTAATAGATTTACATATTGCTGTATATTGAAAGTTTGTCTCCGACTTCAGTTCACATGCTAAACACCAAAAATTATGGTATTAGGGAATAGAGCCTTTAGGAGTAATTAAGTTTAGATGAAGTCATGAGGTTGGTGCCCCCATAATGGAATTAGCTTCCTTATAAGGAGAGGCAAAGGCACCAGAGATTCCTTTTTCTGTTTTCTCTCCTCCCGCCTTTTTGTAATGACCTTCAACCTATCTGCAAGCCAGGAAGAGGGCCTTTGAAAAAAACTAAGTCTGTCAAAACCTTGATCTTAGACTTAACGGTCTACAGAACTTTGAAAAATGAATATCTACTGTTTAAGCCACCCAGTCTATGATATTATATTAGAGTAGCCTGAGACACAACTTTTGCCATATATGGTTTGACTCTTTTATTTTTCTAGTCTATTATATCATTGCTTTCTACTTGGATCAACTTGGTGAGCTGGAACTACAAGTCCCAATAGCCACTTCCCACCTGATACAGATCAGCAGCCTTCATAACTTCTATATCGGCTCTACCTCTTGGACTTACTAGCTAGGTGGATAAGTCCATTTTCCCAAATTCTCTGGCACATTCTGATTTTTTGTTCCTATGTCAGCATTTCACAAAAGCTAGTTAGTGAGTTATCTCTGATTCTCCAGTTCCTCTTTTCAGGTTCTTACTTCTTCACTTTTTTACCACAATTGTTCAAGACAGTGTTTGCCCAATCAATCTCTTACTTAATTATAATCATAGTGGTTATGTGTCCCTGATTTAACAGGGATCTTTATGGTCATTGGAAGTGATTATAGAGTAATGAAATCCCACCGATGAGAGTCTGGAATTTATGTGTTGTTCTGCTTAGATTTAAAGGCATTAATGATTTTATTGCTTGTAGAAAAAAGAATATTGGTAGTTCATGACATGAAATGGCAAAATAATTCCTTGTTACCTCTAGTCAACTTCAATCTAATATCTATCAGAGGCAACTTATTCTGTGACCAAATATTGTCATCATCAAACATTTTGGTGAAAACAATGAATAATAAAGGCATTTGTTGCTTTTAATTGCACTGCAGAACTTGGAGAAAGAAAGTAATTTCAGGGCTTCAGCTGAGATTTACCCGGGAGCGGAGCTGTTTGCCGGCCCCAGCGGGGAATTTGGGCCCTGTCGGCGCCATTCTACAGATTCCCTGGTGGAGAGTCTCCATTTTGACCTCGGAGCCCTCGGACCTAAGCCCACCCCTTTCCCCGGGGACACAGCGCTGCGGCTTCAGGTGAGATTTACCTGGGAGCGGAGCTGCTTGCTGGCCCCAGCGGGGAATTTGGGCCCGGTCGGGGCCATTCTACAGCTTCCCTGGCGGAGAGACTTAATTTTGACCTCTCTGAGCCCTCGGACCTAAGCCCACCCCTTTCGCGGGGACACGGTGCTGCGGCTCCAGGGACACGGCACTGCGGCTCCAGGGACACAGTGCGGCATCTCCTGGTTGCCTCTGCCCAGAAACATTGATCATTCCCAACCTGGAGGTGGTGAGATAGTGGCTATCTTGGTTCACCACTTGATCAAGCACCTCTCAAACATCTGGTGAGTTGCTGGAAATCTGCAGGGACGCTCTGGGTCTTTACAGGAAAGTTGCAATCCCTCTGATTTGCACAACTAGAGGGGAGGATATACGAGCAGCATGGGAAGACACGGGAAGAAAGAGTCCCAAACAAACCTGGATGGTGCATCAGGAGATCCTAAGGACAGCACGGTAGAGGGAATGACAGAAATGGAGTTCAGAATGTTCATAATTAAAATGATCCGAGAAGAGAATGAGGTGACGAGAGAGCAGAATCAGGCTATGAATAATCAGCTATTAGAGCAATTTCAGGAAGCAAAAAATCATTTCAATAAAGAGATAGAAGTTCTGAGAAAAAAGCAAACAGAAATCCTTGAAGAAAACAAGGAAATGAAGGAAACAATCAACCAAGTTAAAAACTCAATAGAAAGCATAATTAATAGAATAGAACACTTGGAAGACAGAACCTCAGACAATGAAGACAAAATATTTAATCTTGAAAACAAAGTCGAACAAACAGAGAAGATGGTTAGGAATCATGAACGAACCCTCCAAGAAATATGGGACATCATGAAAAGACCAAATTTAAGAGTTATTGGGATTGAGGAAGGCACAGAGATACAAACCAAGGGTATGAACAATCTGTTCAATGAAATAATATCAGAAAATTTCCCAAATATGAGGAATGAGATGGAAAATCAATTACAAGAGGCCTACAGGACACCAAACGCACAGAATTTCAACAGATCCACACCAAGGCACATTATAATGAAAATACCTAACATACAAAACAAAGATAGAATTTTAAAGGCTGCGAGAGAAAAGCAGCAGATTACCTACAGGGGGAAACCAATACGGATATCAGCAGATTTCTCAGCCCAGACCCTAAAAGCAAGAAGGGCCTGGAACAACATATTTCAAGCTCTGAAAGAAAATGGATGCCAACCAAGAATCTTATACCCAGCAAAACTTACCTTCAGATTTGATGATGAAATAAAATCCTTCCATGATAAACAAAAGCTTAAAGAATTCACAAAGAGAAAGCCTGCCCTACAGAACATTCTCAACAAAATATTCGAAGAGGAAGAAATGAAAAATAACAACCTCGGTCACCATGGGGAGGAACTACCCTAAAGAAAGAGTCAATCAAAGGAGAAACAAAGTTAAGCTAAAAACCCTAAAAAAGCTAAAATGACAGGAAATACAAGTCATATCTCAATAATAACCCTGAATGTAAATGGCCTAAACTCATCAATCAAAAGACATAGACTGGCAGACTGGATTAAAAAGAAAGACCCAACGATATGCTGCCTTCAAGAGACTCATCTCATAGAAAAACATGCCCACAGACTAAAGGTGAAAGGTTGGGAAAAAGCATACCATGCACACGGACTGAGTAAAAAAGCTGGGGTTTCCATTCTCATTTCAGACAAAGCAGACTTCAAACCAAAGATAGTCAGAAGGGATAAAGAAGGACATTTCATATTGCTTAAAGGTAGCATAAATCAACAGGACATAACAATCATAAATATTTATGCACCAAACAATGGCGCATCCATGTATGTCAATCAGATCCTTCTCAATTTCAGGAATCAAATAGACCAAAACACAATAATACTCGGAGACTTTAACACTCCTCTCTCACTGTTGGACAGATCCTTCAAACAAAAATTGAACAAAGAAACCATAGGACTCAATGACACAATCGCTAATTTGGACTTAACGGACATATATAGAATATTCCATCCATCAAAAAGCGAATACACTTTCTTCTCAGCAGCTCATGGGTCCTTCTCTAAAATAGACCATATGTTATGCCACAAAGCTACTCTTAACAAATACAAAAACATAGAGATACTACCTTGTATACTATCAGATCATAATGGCATGAAATTAGACATCAACGAGAAAGTTAGAAACAGAAACTACTCCAAGACCTGGAGATTAAATAATATGCTATTGAATGATACATGGATAACAGAAGACATTAGGGGGGAAATTAAAAGATTCTTAGAGGTCAACGAGAATAAAGATACAACATATCGAAATCTCTGGGATACTATGAAAGCAGTGCTAAGAGGAAAGTTCATTGCAGGGAGTGCATTTAATAAAAGAATGAAAAGTCAACAAATCAATGACCTCACATTACAGCTCAAAGCCCTAGAAAAAGAGGAACAGATCATCACCAAAAGTAGTAGAAGACAGGAAATAATCAAAATCAGAGCTGAAATCAACAAAATTGAAACAAAAGAAACAATTCGAAAAATTGACGAAACAAAAAGTTGGTTCTTTGAAAAAATAAACAAAATTGATAAACCCTTAGCCACGCTAACAAAGAGAAGGAGAGAGAAACTCCAAATTACTAAAATTCGTGATGGAAATGGAAATATTACAACAGACACAATTGAAATACAAAATATAATAAGAAGCTACTTTGAAAATTTATACTCCGACAAAATAGAAAACCTGGAAGACATCGACAGGTTCCTAAAGGCATATGAGCCACCCAAACTGAATCTGGAGGACATACACCACTTAAATAGATCAATCTCAAGCAATGAAATAGAGGAAGTCATCAAAAGCCTACCAACAAAGAAAAGTCCGGGACCAGATGGATTCACAGCCGAGTTCTACAAGACCTTCAAAGAAGAGCTCATTGCAATACTCCTCAAAGTATTTCATGAAATAGAGGAGGAGGGAACCCTTCCAAACTCATTCTATGAAGCTAATATCACCCTGATACCAAAACCAGAGAAGGACACATCAAGGAAAGAAAATTTCAGACCCATATCTCTAATTAACATAGATGGAAAAATTCTTAACAAAATTTTAGCGAATCGCATACAAAAACATATTTAAAAGATAGTGCACCATGACCAAGTGGGTTTCATCCCAGGGATGCAAGGTTGGTTCAACATCCGGAAATCAATCAATGTAATTCACCACATCAACAGACTTAAGGTCAAGAACCACATGATTATTTCAATAGACGCAGAGAAAGCATTTGATAAAATACAGCACCCCTTCATGCTCAAAACACTAGAAAAAATAGGGATAGTGGGGACATTCCTTAACATTGTAAAGGCTATTTATGCCAAGCCCACAGCTAACATCATTCTAAATGGAGAAAAATTGAAAGCATTCCCCCTGAGAACTGGAACAAGGCAGGGATGCCCTCTTTCACCACTACTATTCAACATTGTTCTTGAAACTCTAGCCAGAGCAATTAGACAGACCAAAGAAATTAGAGGAATACGAATAGGAAAAGAAGAGATCAAACTATCCCTATTTGCTGATGACATGATTCTCTATCTAGAAGATCCTAAGAATTCCACCAGAAAACTTCTGGAACTCATTAATGAATTCAGCAAAGTAGCAGGATATAAAATTAATGCTCATAAATCTAATGCATTTTTATTCGTAAGTGATGCATCCTCTGAGAGAGAAATTAGGAAAACTACCCCATTCACATTAACCTCAAAAAAAATAAAATACTTGGGAATCAATCTAACAAAAGATGTGAAAGACCTCTACACTGAGAACTACAGAACACTAAAGAAAGAAGTTAAA